>JANIPN010000218.1:64677350-64694976 GCA_027478595.1 Erythroxylum anguifugum
ATCCATCCTTGATAATAAGTGATTCTTTTATAGTATTTGCACAATGCAATGGGCATCACTCTGAGTCCTAGTATAATTAATAACATTTAACTTTTTATCCTTTCTTTAACTAAGAACTACTCCTTCCATAAGGTCGTTAGCATCACACATCAATCTAAACGGTAAATACTAATTTGGTGTTGACAGTAGTTCCTTTTTCAATCTATTAAATGCATCAAAGCAATTTTCATTAAAGTGTAATGTCATATCTTTGTTCAACAAGTTATATAGAGGCTAAGCGATTTTGGAAAAATCCTTGATGAACCTTCATAACCTAAGAAACTCTTAGTATGTTCACATCGGTAGGAGATGACAACTTTTCTATTGCCTCTATGTTGGCTTTATATACCTCAATACCATATGATGAGATCTTATGACCAAGAGCAATGTCTTATTACACCATATAATGTCACTTTTTCCAATTTAAGACTAAGATGATCTATTTACTATGTTGTAATAACTTATTCAGATTTATTAAGCAATTATCAAAAGAGTTATCAAATACAGAAAACTATTCATAAACCTTCCATAATTTTCTCAACAAATTAGAAAATATAGCCATTATGCAATGTTGAAAAGTAGCAGGCACATTGCATAATCCAAAAAGCATTTTATGAAGTGTAAATGTACCATATAGACATGTGAAAACATAATTTTTTATCACCTAATGCAATGATAATTTGATCTTCGCTAGAATATCCATATAACAAACAATAACACTTATACGCTGGCAAATATTTTTAACATTTTTTTCAAGGAAAGATAAAGCAAAGTGATCCTTAATTACAAGTAAAAACATTAAGTTTCCTATAGTCAATACGAACTCTGTATCTTGTTGTAGTCCTAGTGCATGGGGTGTAACTCGCTTTCGTTATATACTATAGGTGTTCCACCTTTCTTAGGTACAACTTTTAGAGGACTCACACATGAACTATAAACAATGAGATGGATTATCTCAGCGTCTAACTACTTGAGCACCTTAATCCTTACTACTTTCATATTAATTAAGGTTTATTTTTCTTTAATTTTCAACAATAGGTTTGTAGGTTTCTTCTATCAAAATCCTATACATGCAAAATGAAGGGTTGGTGCCTCTAAGTTCAAAAATAGTCCATCCTATCAGCTTTTTTTTAGATTTCTACATGTATAACAGTTTATTAAGTTTAATATAAGACAATGAAGCATTTATGAAAACAAGCAAAAAGTATCATTCTCTTGTAGAAAAGCATACTTTAAATCTAGGGAAAATAGTTTAAATTTCCATAAGAGGACATTGCAAAGTATAAGGAGGAAGAGTTTTATCTTTACCTAAATCTTCAAAATTTGTACCTTTTTTATTATTAACAGTCACTTCATCCAACCTAGCTTCTGTGGATGTTGCTACTTTATTATGACACTTGATTGTATCTAAATTTATATAATAAATTTCCAAAAGGTATATTATAATTTTATATTCAAAGACCTCCTCCGTTTACTATCTTAAGACAATCAATTCCACACTACAGTAAGAAAAGTAGGATATTTACTTCCATCATTTAGGGTAAATCTAACTATTTCATCTCCCATATTTAGTGACAACCTACCACTTTTCACATCAATCACTGCACTTGCATTGGCCAAGAAATGTCTTCCTAAAATGAAGGAATTGTTTGTATCCTTTTAGAATAATAAAACTTGAAGGGATAAAAATTTTCTTAACCTTAAATAGCAAAATTTCATGTATACATAAAGGAAACTTAATAGAACAATAAGCTAGTTACAAAAAACTAGTGTAGTTTTTCATTCTTAAAGTTTAAACTTCTTAACAATTGACAAAGGCATCAACACACTAGCACCCAAATCAAATAAAGGTTTAGAAATTTTAATTTTACCAATAGTGTAAGAAATAAAAAACCTCCTTAGATCTAAATCGGGTTAATTGTCTTAAATTCCTCTAATCTCATTTTCTTGGAAATAATTTCCTTATTGAACTTGTTATAGGTAGGTGTTTGTGAAAGAGTCTCTATAAATGGGATGTTGATATGGAATTGCCTAAATACTTCCAAGAATTTATCAAAGTTTTTACCTAGTTTGTTTTGTTTAAACTTATAAGGAAAAGAAATGGGAGTCACATATGGTCTTACTAGTGCTTCCTCTTCTTTGTTACTGGTAATTTCCTTTCCTTTCCTTTTCCATGTTTCTTTTTATTATTATTATTATTATTATTATTATTATTTCCACTTGATTGCCTAATTTTCCTACCACTTCTCATTATTATATAACTTTATCGGTGCCTTGGTTCACTTCTGTCTTCCTTAGGAAGGATCCCTGCCCCCTACAGTTGATGGAATTGGCTAATTGCCCAATTTAAAACTCCGAATTCTTATTTAAAGTTTCCGTCTAATTAAACTTTAATTCTAACTTCAGAGAATCGCATTAACTTGTGTCTCAATGGCTAACTCCCAAAATGGTTGTTTTCTTGCTAAGGTGGGAGTAGGTATCTTGAATGGAATTAAGGGGGTTATTTGGTCTTGAACTTGAACTACTTATTTGATTGCTTTAATTATTCCATACAAAGTTTAGATGATTCCATTTACAATTATAAGTGCTTCAGTAGGGTTTATGTTGCTATAATGGTTTATCGAAGTGGTTCATAAATTGAGCCTACTTTACAAGCATACACTCTAAACTTGTATGATTATCACCATAAGATTCATAAACGATAATAGGGCTAGATATAGCATTGAAGTTATGTCTATTAAGCATCTTAACAAGAGAATCAACCATGGAATTCAATATGTTTGTACCATCCAAATCATACACACCATCCTTCCTAGTAGGCACATCTCTCTTATTTAGCTAATTTTAGTCGATCAGCTAAAAAATAACTTATCAGCCAATAACTAAACAAGGCCGATATTTGCAATTTGCACTTCAATATTTTATCAAAACTCTAAGTTATTACCGTTATTTCTGATACCACTATTACACTTTATTCAAATTGTAATAAGTATCATTTGAATAATATTATGATACAAAGTAATACTAGAGATAATAATAATAATAATTTATTTGAAACTATATATAGATGCACATTATGCAGCATAATTAACACTAATTTACATGAATTAATAAATTATTATTTTTATGTGGGACTTTCGTATAATATAAACTAGTGAAAAAGTTAATTCGTAACCCGACTCATAATTTTTTAAAACTATTTTATCATCTTCTATGGTGAATAAATAAACCACCAACCACGTCAAACTCCGTGGTTTTCCCTTTAGAAAAGACAAAACCAGATCCTCTGTCCAGTTTTACTCTGTCTTATTCTGTCTCATGGAATCTCAACTATTTATTTTGCGAGACCCACGTAAGTCTCATGCGGACCCCACATAAATAAATGGCTGAGATTTATTGGACACAATAAAACACCATAATATTGGACAGAAGATCTGGACTTAGAAAAGACAATCCAAAGTAGCCAGGCAGCAAAGAATGAACGTAATATATATTGTGATGGATTTCAGTTTTTTATTTTTTTACTTTTCCGGCATAGGCAGTATATTCAGCCATTTCTTCTACTTGTTATAGTCCACATCTGTCAAGATTCCAGCTGCAAAACAATGAGCGAAGTAGCAATCTGCCAGTAGTTTGAATTTATTTTCAAAACTGTACTCGGGAAACATACTATATCACCAATTCGTAGAAGTAGAACTCGTCCTTTCTAAACCAATTCTCATTAGCCTATTCACAACCTGAAACTTCGCCTGTTTGGACTAAAAATGCTTAAAGAAATAAAAAGATATCCTTGCTCGAAATCGGCTTCATATTATTTACAGCAATATGTACCTATCGAAACGATCTAAAAGCTTGCAATAATAATAATATAAAAAATATCCACAAGATCATATGATCTAAAATAAGCTAAGATTGAAGTGGTTTTAGAACCTGTAATTACTTCAATTCCCAAGTGAAAGTTTTAAGAAAAGAATTGATTGCCAATGAACAAACTGTATACTTACGAGGAGCCTATACAAGAAAATGAATCGCCAAAAGATGTTACATGTTTTGGTGAATCTGCCTATCGCCATGGTTTGAACTGTCAACATGCCTTCCATTGCTGTTAACGGAACCAGAAGTTGTTGACAGGTGGTAGAATGAAGATGGCTTTGATGGAGGAGCAAGATATGATGGCATTGGCATTTCCGTTGGAATTACAGGAAGAGGTGTCTCAAAATTTAGCAGAACATTGATTACTTGCCGTATTGATGGCCGGAGTTTTCGATCCGGGTGCACACACCATAGGCCAACAATCATCACCCGTTTCATTTGTTCTTCATCGAAATTCCCACATAGCTTTTGATCAGCTGCTTCAAGAATTTTTCCCGTTGAATACAATTCCCACACCCACTCAACAATTGTTGCTTGGTTCTCATCCATCCATGACTCCACTACCCTTTTTCCACAAGCTATTTCTAGAGTTACAACACCAAAACTGTAGATATCAGATTCCTTGCTTGCGTTTCCTGATTTGAAACATTCTGGTGCCATGTACCCCATTGTTCCTGCTAAAATTGTGGTCTGACATCCTTTTGCATGATCCACAAGCCTAGCCAGTCCAAAATCTCCAAGTTTTGCAATAAAATTTGAGTCCAACATAATGTTGCTTGGTTTGATATCTCTATGTAACACACACTGGTCACCTTCTTCTTGTAGATATAACAATGCAGAGGCTAAGTCTTGTGCAATCTTGTGCCTGACTTCCCACGACAACAAGCTCTTCCCTTTGAATAGGTGGGCATCTAGGCTTCCGTTGGGCATAAATTCATATGCAAGTAGCAGTTCCTTTTCATGACACCAACCTATAAGCTTCACCAAATTTTTATGCCGTATTCGGCTAATGATCTTTACTTCTGAGGCATACTCTTTAATTCCTTGCTTAGACCGTCTAAGTACTCTCTTAACAGCTATATGCAACTTCAGGTCCTTTAAGTAACCCTTATAAACTGCACCTGATCCTCCTTCACCAAGCTTCTCTGTCTCTGAAAAATTATTGGTTGCGGTAACCAACTTATCATACGAAAAGTTCTTTCCTCCTGTTCCATTTTTGAAATCATCACCAAAGGACACATCAAAGAGAGGAAAATCTGCTTTCCTTTGTTTCTTCCTTTTTCTCTTCAAAACGAAGTATATCAAAAATACACCAGTAATTGGAACACACGCTCCAATACTCAATCCTGCTATCACTTGTATTTTCCATTTATTCTCTTTTGCTGATCTGCCACCTGCAGGTTCCAGAACAACGTCAGATTCATGGTTTTCAACAATGTCAGTGGTCGAGTCGAAGTCCCATGAACAAATCGTATTTATCTCATACGAGTATCCCGTGGTACCAGAAAATCCAATTGTAACCCATTCAGGCAAATAGTTAGCTAGATCAATTGCAGTTGAAATATTGCTAATTTTGGACAAATTATCTTCTCCAATGTAAGTGAACTTGACATCAAGAAACTTCAGGCTCGAATCGTAGTTAATCCAAACATCCGTCTTGTTCCCTTGCTTAATACCGCCATTCCAGGACACATTTACGATAGACTCCATCGAATTGACATCGATACCTACATGATTGCGCTTTGGATCCCATTCATTTTGATATGTATCGAACTCCACGGCAACGAAATGATTCTCCGTCTTATTCGTAGCTACCCAAAAGTTTCTGGCTAGACCAAGTGTACCGCCATCTCTAACGTCAGGATACAACCGTGAACCGTTCGGAGCCAAGAAGAACGCTATCCCATCACCATACACATCACTGCCAAGCGAGTTAATGATAAACGAAAAATGAGTGGTGAAGTTGGTGAGGTTTCCTGAGGGCCTGTCCCAAAGATGCAATGGTTTAGAATAAGTTGCTCGACCGAATCTTGCCCTTTGTTCCTTGTCAAGCTGGTTCAAGGTCAGCTGAATTTCTCCGTCAGACACACTCGCATCTCTCTCCAGGAAAATCTCATTATCGTTTTGGTCAAACCTGGAAAAGTTAAACTTTAATGGAGCCGCAGAGGATTTGACAGAAGTAAAACTGATGATGATGAAAAGACTAAGAAGAAAATGAATATTGGTTGATTGAAGACGAGAAATCCAGGACTTGAGAACAGACATAGCTGAGACTGATCAAACGAAGTTAGGTTCGTATAGATGATTTGTACTTATTTTTTCTCCCTTACAATAATTGGTCCAACAGAGACAACTGACAAGCAATGTTTCCAGTCTTTCATTCTCGGCAGCATCAAACTCAAACCTGTTGCTGCATAGGATTTCTCGTGCGGCACTGAAAAGAGATGCCGATCGGCACAGGGTTATTTTTTTGTTCGTTTCATTTTCTAGTGATTTGGATGAGGACAGCTTCCGTATAATTAAATTCATAAGTTTTTTTAAAAAATACAAAATTGGACCAAGCAACGAGTGGCAAAGTGAAGAAAGGGATTTTGCATTGTCGTGTAGCAGGAAGGAGTAAAGCCAATATCAGAGTCCCTACGAACTTCTATGGTCCAAATGTTATGATGATAGTAGATGGCACCGGATACATTCTACAAAATTGTCCTATTACTGCAATTCGAGCTTTGGGAGATCCTTCAATTTGTTTCTTTTCTTTTCTGTTGGTTTATCCATTTCAGTGTTCAAAGCCTGACCTTGTTTTGTTTTTCTTCTCTCAAACTCTCTCCTCTTTGCAAATGGATTCAGATTCAACATACTTTTTTTTTTCTTCTACAATATTTATGAATGAAATTTGTCTTTTCTCTTCTATTATCATCAAGATATTTAGTTCCGAAGTCTGTTTCAATTTTTTAGATCTAATTACATTATCACAATTTTATGATTCCCGTGATTATTATACTTCATATTGATCAAATTACTGATGCATATCATAAATCATTTAGTACTAAACATGGTAATTTAATTAATGCGACAATGAGAATCATGAAAGTCATCTAGATAATGGCTTTAGACATTTTCCTTTTTCTTTTTACCAGAGTTTTAATTTATCTAGAGTTTATGGTATAATTTTCTTATTAGAGATGATAAAGCAAGCACACGCAAGGAGGGAGGAAATTGCGCGTAAAAAAAATTGTACTTTAAAATTGATAATATCCTCTTAAACAAAATAAGTTTATAAATAGAAAGGTCCTACCAACTTTCGAAAAGATCCTATTAATGTTGAAAACAAAATAATCATGTTAATTGAAACGAGTTTGCTAGTGCTTAAAAGGAAATGAGCCTGTTAATTAATAGGAGCCTGCTAGCGCTCAAAAACAAAAGGAACTTATTAATTGATAGAGGCCTATTAACGCTTAAAACAAAAGGAGCCTGTTAATTATTTCAAAAACTAAAGGAACCTCTTGCGATATAAAACCAAAGGAGCCTATTGTAAAACTAAAGGAGCCTCTTGCAAGTTGAAAACACAAACATTATAATACAAAAATTTAAAAGTTAAGAGAGAGAGAGTGACACAGTCGATTTATAGTGCTTCGGCTTATAACGAAGCCTGTGTCCAGTCCCCAAGTATTCACCTTGAGTGGTTCACTATAAAATCCAAGTAATAAATTTTCATAAGCCTCTCCAAGCTCACAAGTACATATTTTTCAAAGTTCATCAATCTTTCACACTCGTAGTGTTTAACAAACCCCTGCAAGCTCTCAACAAGAAATGCATAAAGGGTTTAACAGTCTCTTTTAATAGAGTGATTTCACTTTTTAAGACACAAGAATTTTGATATAGATATTGATGCTGCTAAAGTATTTCATAAATCTGTGTCTCTTATTTGCAAATGATGTGGCTTCTTCTCTAAATAGACATTTTCTTCAACTAGCATGCTTAATCGTCGATATCATCTCTGCTGAAATCTTCGATATTCAAACATTAAGATAAACGTTCTGTCAAGGCTTCCAGACCTATTTATTCAGATTAGTGAGATCCTTTCGGATGTCATGGAACCATTTCTAATTAGGTAAGTTCGTAAAAAGCGTTCCTGCAAGAAAGGAAGCAATTATCCTATGATTTTATTTCGTTTTAAGAATTATATCTTTGCTTATATAAGGAAATAAATCCAATTTGAATTTTGAAATATTATATAGTTATCTTCAAAATCATTAAATATAAACCTTGAGCTAACAATCTCCCCCTTTTGATGATGACAAACAATAATAGATATATTTTTAAAATTCAAATAATAATAAAGGATTTCGAAAGATACCTATAAACTTTATATGTTCAGACATAATTAGAGGAGTCTATCTTTTAAAGAAAGGAGCCTATCATTTGTATATGTTAACAGTAGAATAAATCAATCACAGATAAATATCATCAAGGATCATCAAGGCAATATTGAAAAGATATCATAGATGTAAAAATATATTACCAAGTTTACTCTCCCCCTTTGTCATTATGAAAAAAAAGGGAAAGAACTTAAACAAGCAAAGAAAGATATCACAAGTATGTAAGCAATATCCACATGAAAATAACAATGAAGTCACTTAAGAGAGTTAAAAAGTTTGATCAGAAGAATTTGCATGTCCAGGATTTAGTTTTGAATGTTGTTGATCTATTCGCACATTTGATCATGATTAGAGGGAATGTCTCTCAGTTATTGCAAAATTAGGTCATTCATGCTCTGGAGTGTGGCAGGGATTGACTTTGTAGGGTAGGACTCAAGATATTTGATGCTCTTTCTGACTTCGTTTTGACCCACACATTGCCCTTCAGCTTGCAACCAAATTCATAAGGAATAAAAGAGTGGAACTTTGTCAATTCATACTAACTCAGATTATCAAACGACACTCTAAAAAAAGTACAAACCTTGGTCAACAACATCCCGTAAGGTAGACCACCAGTTGTATTCATGTGACTTCTTTGTCTACCATAAATTTCAGGATCATTGCTGGGAGGTTCATCTTATTGCCCTTTAACAGATTATAGACCATGTATGTGCTCAAACGATTACGTCTTTCTACTGAGCTACTCTTTGGAAAAATAGAATTAGCTGATATGGATGCAAGGCATCTTGGTAGTAGGTTCAGGTGTCTACACCAAGGTCTCCCTTCATGGGCATTCTTAGTATTCAGACATATAGAATCCACAACATCTCCTACATCAAGGTCAACAATGTCCCACTTATGATAGGGAAGGTCAGTCCTACCTTTGGGAATTATGCTCAGAATGTTCCCCAAGATTTTCTCTACGCTTAAAATCTTGCACTCTCATACCCACAAGATGATTGCCAACTTCTCATCAAATTCTTTTTTCCTCATGTGTGTGTAAAAACATCTAACCAGTTCATCACACGCTATTTCATTCAAATTCTAAAAGTTCTCCCAACCAATAACAATTAAACATAGAGAGATGGTAATACCGATTTCATCAAAAAGGAGAGGAGGCAGAATGCGTCTAGTAACTACCTTTCTCTTTTTGTAGAAAATTTTATACCTTACTTCCACTTCCATTGAATGGAATAATTTCACTAGTGCTGAAGACTCCCCTATGAGCACGACGAGTTTCTTATATTTTTCCCTTTTTACCTTAGGGACATCTTCAAACATAGCTTCTTCGACAAATAATTTTTTCCTGGCAATAGCTTCGGTAGTGTTCTCTTCATCCATAAGTGCTTTTCCTTTTTGTATCTCTTCCCTTTTTCTTTTTCTTGATTCTTCTTCTTCTTCTTTCTTTTCTGCCTTAGGGGTTTCTTTGTATAAAACTTGCTTTGTCACACTTCCTCTAGTCTGTGATCGTCATACCAATCAAACAGGTTCTTCATCTGAAACACTATCATTTATTACCCAATACACCTCGGGCACTTTCTCCTCTTTAGGACCAGGTTTAGGATTTGCAGAAGTTTTGGAAGATGGAGTAGGAATAGGAAGAGAGAGAATGGGTATATGAAATCTCACCCTTTTCAGTAGCTCCCCTTTATTAAAAGATTCTTCTTCTTCTTCCCTTTCCTCTTCCTTTTCTTCTCCCTTTTCTTTTCCTTTTTCTTCTTCTTCTTTTTCTTCTTCCTCTTCTTTTTCTTCTTCTCTAGAGTCAAAAAACACCGCTTTTTGATTGTTGCTTCTTTGTCATCGGAAGAGGAATTAGAATCTGATTCCAGAGATAGTATGGCAGAAATCTTCCTTTTTCTCTCTTTTAAAGTCTCTTGAATGGCTGCTTCTGAAGTTTAGGGCTTAGAAGAGACAGAAACAAGTTTAGTAGAAGTATTCAAAGAACCTACTATTGGAGATAGTGATGAGGACTCAGAAGCAAGAGTTTGTCCATGGCGAGGAGTTTCGCCATGGCTAGAAGTTGAAGCCAATGTTTTCTTCAGTCCCTTTGATTTTGTTGTTGCCATTGTAAAAGAGCTTGGCGAGGTTTATAAGTTTTTGAGAGAAAACAAAGAATTAGGATGTAGAGAGGAAAGGGTGGCACTGATGAGAATGACAAAGATGAATAAGCGAGAGAAATTTGCTTAAGGTATACTAAGCGATTCTTGAGCGTTGATCTAGTGAGAGGATGGACAGTTATATAGGTCAAAAGAGGGAGTGTGATCATCTGCGTATCTTTTGTCTGACACGCATTAAAAGCTATCAGAGCAGTGCATGTGTTTTTAAAAGCTGAAATGATGCCATGAAGTGACTTCCTTTTTAGGACACGTATATCCTACTCTGTCAAACTAAGAGGAGCTTTATAAAATAAGAGGAGCCTTCCAAACTAGAAGGATCCTACTAAACTAAATGAAGGTCTCTAACTAAGAGGGACCTTTTAAACTAAAAGGAGCCTTTTAAACTAGAAGGAGCCTACTAATGTCTGCAAATAAAAGTAGCATAGAATATTCATATAGAAATAATATCAAATAGTTTGCACATACCAAGCACTTTTCATAACACGCAAAATCTATCTTTAGAGAGTAGCTTAGTGAAGATATCAACTACTTGATTTTCAGTATTAACATTCAAAAGATCATTGGTTCCTTCTAAAACATGATCTCTAAGAAAAATGATGTTTGATTTCTATATGCTTAGTCCTAGAATGATGCACAGGATTTTTAGAAAGATTTATAACACTAACATTATCACATAATATAGGAATATGAGTACAGTTCAAAGACAAATCCTAGAGTTAATGCTTCATCCATAAGACTTGAGCACAACAGTTGGCAGCTGCTATATATTCCACTTCAGTCGTCGAAAGCGTTGTGTAATTTTGTTTCCTGCAAGATCAAGAAACAAGGCATCCTCCAAGAAATTAATAGTGACCATTTGTGCTTTTTCAGTCGACTCTATCACCTGCATAATCTGCATCACAATAACGAATCTATTTTTGGATATCATAATCTGAAATCCATAGTTTCGTGAAGATATCGAAAGATCCTCTTGATTGCTTAAAGGTGGCTTTCTTTTAGATCTGATTGAAAGTGTGTGCAAAGGCACACACTAAGTATAATATATGGTATTGAGCTTGTAAGATATAGTAGTGACCCGATCATTTCTTTGTACTTTGTTTCATCAATAGTCTTGCCTTTTTCATCCATATTAAGTTTAGTTCTAGTATACATAGGAGTACCTATTAGTTTGGCATTTTCAAAACAGTACTTCTTGATAAGTTCCTTTCTGTATTTGTCTTGGCTAATGAAGATCCTTTTTCTGTTTGCCTGATTTATAATCCAAAAAAGAAAGACAGTTCTCCCATCATGCTCATAGCAAACTCCCCCTACGTTAATGTTGAGAATTCTTCACAAAAAGATTGATTAATAGCACTAAATATGATGTCATAAACATATATATATTTGTACTATAAGTAAATCATTCTCCTTTTTCTTAATAAATAAAGTTTTATCTACCTTTCCTCTTTCAAAGTTATTCTCAAGAAAAAAAAATTACTTAACCTCTCATACCATGCTCGAAGAGCCTGTTTTAGACCATACAGGGCTTTAGTCAATTTCATCATGTAGTCAGGATGATTTTCATCTTCAAAGCTTAGAGGTTGCCTAACAAACACTTCTTCATTAATATATCCATTTAAAAGGCACTTTTGACATCCATTTGGAATAGTTTGAAGTTTCTATAGCATGCAAAGGCAAGTAAAATTCTAATCGATCCCAGTCTAGCAACAAGTGCTTAAGTCTCATCAAAATTAATACCTTCCTATTGATTATAACCCTGACCCATAAGTCTAGTTTTGTTTCTTATCATCTTACCATTTTCGTCAAGTTTGTTTTGAAATGCCCAACAAGTTCCAATGACTGACTTATTTTGTGGACGAGGTACTATATTCCAAACTTTGTTTTTGTCAAGTTGATTCAGTTAATCTTTCATAGCTCAAACCTAATTTTTGTCAATAAGAGATGAACGACTTTTGGTTCTAATTGTGAGACAAGGGCAAAAAAGTTGTTCTTAAAGGATGATCTGGTTCTTAGACTTTGAGAAGGGTCTCTTAGAATATACTGATGTGTGTCAAAACCTCTCCATTCTCTTGGTGTTTTTTATTGTATAAGCTCCTGTTGAGAGGAAGGATCTTGCTCTATCCTAGCTTCAGAAGGAACCTTCTTGATCTAGTAATTCTGAAGGTAATATATGTGTTGCTTAAGTCTATGATGTATTTTTAGCTGCTAAAGGATGCTCTTCATTATGTAAATCAGCTGCTATTATTAAGGGTAATGCTTCATCAAATACTACATGTATTGATTCTTCTATCTTCTTATTCTTTTGTTGTAAACTCTAAATCTTTTACTAGTAGTACTATAGGCCAGAAAGGTGGCTTTATATGATTTAGGATCTAATTTTCCAAGATTGCCTTTTCCATTGTTTAGAACGAAGCACTTATAACCAAATACTCCAAAGTAAACGACATTTGGTTTTCTTTCTTTCCATATCTCTTAGGGGACCTTTTTTAGAATAGGTCTTATAAGGCACCTATACTATGTAACAGGAGGTTGATACGACTTCTACCCAGTAACCATGCGGTAAACCACTTTCGCATAATGTTGTTCTGGCCATATCAATGAGAGTCTTGTTCTTTCTCTCAATAACTCCATTTTGTTGAGGAGTCCTTGGGCATGAAAAATTGTGAGATATCCCATTTTCATTATACAAATCTTTCAATTTTTGTTATCGAATTCTCCTCCATGATCGCTCTGAATAGATGTAATACAGTATCCTAATTTCAATTTTTTGGCAAAACTTCTCAAAAGTATCATCCTTATTTGGTAGAAAATAAACTCATGTAAATCTAGAATAATCATCTACTATAACAAAGTTGTAATGTTTACCAACATAGCTTTGAGTCCTAGTAGGACCAAATAAGTCCATATGTACAAGTTCAAGTGGCTGGTTTGTAGACATGATGTTGTTAGGAAGGAAGCTACTTCTATTTTGTTTTCCTTTTATATAAGCTTTACAGACCTGATTATTCTCAAACTTCAAGTTAGTAAATCCTCTCAGTAATTCTTTTTTAGAAAAATTTGATAAGATGTTCATACTAACATGTCCAAATCTTCTATGCGAGATAAAAGAATCGTTTTTTTATAGAAACAAAACATTTGAAATTTTGTGAAGACATATCTTCCATTTGAGCAAAGTTTATGTTCTAATTCTATGACTAATAAATACAATATTGTCATTAAGATTATCAATATTTTACAATGTGATGCATAGAAAGTGACTCTATACCCTTATCACACAATTGAATTACACTCAACAAGTTATGTTTCAATCTATCAACATAAAGAACACTGTCAATATAAGCAAGTTAGAGTCACAAATTTTACCAATTCCAGCGACTTTTGTCTTGTTTTTATCGACAAAGACAACATTACCTCTATCTTTCCTTTCAATGTAATTGAAATGTGATATTTTACCTATCATGTGTCTCGAACAACCGCTATCAACTATCCATTGATTTTCTCTTGTTTCCACTTTGAAGTATATCTGTATAATGTATTATCTTATTTTTAGGTGCCCAAATTTTTCTAGGCCCTTTCATGTTAGTATTTTGACCTTTTAGTCTCCAAACATATTCTTAAGATAGTTTCTTCATTTTTCAATAGTAACATGAGTGACTAATATGACCTTTTCTACCACAATAATTGCACAAAATCGATGAATGATAGTTACTATAATTTTTGCCATTTGTTAGGCTCCTATTATTTTGGCTATAGTTACTGTTGGATTTAACAAAGAAATTCTTGTATGGACTAATATTGATGTTTTCTTTATATCCTATTTTAGCCTCGTCAAAAACACCTTTACCACTTCAAAGTAATGCATCAAGATTGTTCCTACCATCAATAAAATTGGCAAGATCTTTTTCTAGAGAGACAACATTTTCTTCTAAGTGTTTTTACCTTAACAAAATCATTTTCAAGCAATGCATTCTCTAACTGACTTACCTTTTGTTCCAAGAATTCCTTTTTAGAGACTTTGTTCTTGTCATTTTCAAGAGACATAATTCTAACCAAAAAATTTATTCTTAGATTCTATTGATTCAATCTTACTCGTCAAGGATTTATCATTATTTTTGGACTTCTCAACCTTTTTGAAATACTGCACTATCAGTTTTTTATAATGATCATACAGTTTATGATATGCATCTCTTAGTTCATCAATTTCAATATCAGAGTTAGAATAATATACCTCATCATCTTTTGATTCAGTCGTAAAGCAAACGTTGTTGACTTCTTCAGGGCCTTTTTCTTAAAAGTTTTCAAAGTCCTCATCTAACCAAGCTACAATCATAGCTTGCTTTTTGGGTTTTCTATTTTCTAATTTTTCCTTTTGAAAAAGAGGGCATTCTGTCTCGTTTGTCCAGCTTTCTTACAGTGATAGCATATGATTTGATTGTTTTGTGTATTGCTATTACCATTGCTCCCTTTTGATAGGAATCTATTTTTTTCTAGTTTTCTTGTTTCCTTCTCTTTTCTTCATAAGCTTCTTTTTATAGAAGCTGACATATTTTTTGACCATAAATTTGAATTCATCATCTCCATCTATTTCCAATTCATTGTCGTTTTCATCTCTATTTGATTCATCGGCTGGTTTTAGTGTCATTCCTGTTTTATATAAGGATCCTTCATCCCACCTAAGTTTGGCTTCATGGATCATTAAGTTTCCTCTTAACCAGTTGAGTGAGATAGTGTCGAGATCCTTTTCAGTCTCTAGAGCTATCACCTTAGGTTTCTGTTCCTTTGGCAGTGATCTTAGAATTTTTGTCACAAGCTCTTCATTGGGATATATTTTACCCAAGTTCTTCAAGGTAGTGATGACGTTGTTGAAAAGTCTAAAGAATTTGTCTATTGTTTCTCCCTGTTTCATGCAAATAGTTTCGTATCAATGCACTAAAAGACTTATTTTATATTTCTTTACCTTGTTCATTCCTTCAAAGGTAACTAGTAGTTTGTCCCACATTTCCTTTACTGTAGAATAGCATAAGATATTTTTTCGTACTCTTCCAGAGATAGTGCACATATCAGATAATGTCTTGCTTTCGCATTCAGCTGTCCATTTCTTCTATTAGCGTCAGTTCACACTTTTACGTCTTCAGTAGCAGGAGATGTGGCTCCAACTTTGATAGCTTGCCAGATTTCGATATCTATAGATTGAAGATAAATAATCATTCTCTCTTTCCAGTAGAAGTAGTTGTTTCCATTAAAATAAAGAGGCTTTGAGACAAATTGTCCTTTAAGACTTCTCAAATTGTTTGTCATGATCTATCACATGTTGTAAAACACAACAAATATGAACCTTCACTCTAATACCAAATGATAAAACGAACACTACAGGGGGTGAATTATATGTAAAAAAATTTGCAAGGTACTTTACAATTGATTATATCCTCTGAAACAAAATAACTCTATAAATAGAAGGGTCCTATCAACATTCGAAAAGATCATGTTAACGTTGAAAACAAAAGGATCTGTTAATTGGAAGGAGCCTGCTAAAGCTTAAAAAGAAAGGAGTCTGTTAATTGATAAAAACCTACTAGCGTTCAAATAGAAAGGAACCTATTAATTGATAGGTGCCTGTTAACAGTCAAAACGAAAAGAGCCTGTTAATCGATAGAAGCCTGTTAATTCTTTCAAAAACGAAAGGAACCTCTTGCAATATAAAATAGAAGGAGCCTATTGCAAAATCGAATGAGCCTTTTGCAAGTTGAAAACACAACACTATAATGCAAAAATTTAAAAGTTAAGAGAGAGAGAGTGACACAGTCAATTTATACTATTTCGGCTTATAACGAAGCCTATGTCTAGTCCCTAGGTATTCAACTTGAGTGTTTCTCTATAAAATCTAAGTAGTAAATTTTTACGAGCCTCTCCAAGCTCACAAGTACATATTTTTCAAGGTTCTTCAACCTTCCATACTTGTAGTGTTTAACAAACCTCTACAAGCTCTCAACAAGAAATGTATAAAGGGTTTAACAGTCTCTCTCAATAGAGTGATTTTACTTTCTAAGGCACAAGGATTTTAATATAGAGATTGATGTTGCTAAAGTATTTCGCAAGTCTGCCTCTTATTTACAAATGTTGTGGCTTCTTCTTTAAATAGACATTTTCTTTAAATAGTCATTTCTTAATCGTCAATATCATCTCTGCTGAAGTCTTTGGTATTCAAACATTAAGATAAACATTCTATCAAGGCTTCCGAAGCTAGATTGTCAAATTAATAAGATTCTTCTAGATGTCATGGAACCATTTCTAATTAGGTAAGTTCATAAAGAGAGTTTCTACAGGAAAGGAAACAATTTTCCTATGATTTTATTTCTTTTTAAGGATTATATCGTTGCCTATAAAAGGAAATAAATACAATTTGAATTTTGAAATATTATATAGTTATCATCAAAATCGTTAAATATAAACCTTGACCTAACAAGAGAAGTTCATTTTATTTTTTATAAACATATTTCTAAGCACTTAGTTGAATTTTATTTGATATATGGGTTGGTACTCTTATTCTATCATCTAAACAAATACATGATGTTATAATTTTATGATCTTTTTATAAAGGATGTAAATTATGATGCACAATCTTTATTGAGCTTGTTGCTTCATGGTTAGTTGCACTAATTGTAATTGTTGTGATGTGCTAGAATAGTAAAACATGGAGATGGCAACTAGACCTAGACTCAGCCAGGTTTGAAGTCAACAGGTCAAGTTCAAATTGATCCGGTCTCACGTTGAATAGTAAAACATAGAGATGACAACTAGGCCCAGGCTTGGCCAAGTTTGAAGTCAATAAGCCAAGTTCGGATTGATCGGTTCTCAAGCCCAAGACCCAAACCTTATATGAAAAAAGACGTTGTTTTGGTACTTTTTCGTTTTTTAAAAAAATTAGGCTGGCCAAGTCGGACTTGAGCTTGCTACCTCGGGCCCGATCCCAGCAACTAGAGTCATGGGGTCTGAGTCGTTGCCATCCCTAGTAAATTATATACTCTCTCCTATCCAAAATAAAAGTCGTTTTAGAAGGATTATAATTATTCAAAATAAGTGTCGTTCGTGACTTTTCATTCACGTTTATGATTTTACTTTCAAAATTACCCTTTAATTTCTCTCACATCTTAATTACACAGATTATATTTTCAAGGCACT
>JANIPN010000218.1:64769566-64785252 GCA_027478595.1 Erythroxylum anguifugum
ACACACAAAAAAAACATTGGTATATGCATCTGGGTATGTCTTAATGCAATTTTCCTTTTAAGTTTTTATTATCAGCTCGTAAGTGATCAAGACAAACCTCTGGTAATTGTGAAGCTGGTAAGAGTTGTCGACCACAAAATAGTAGAGGGTCCAAACTCCAAAATGCATATTATATTTATGTGAGAAAGAGAACCAGTAACAAGATATATTAGCTTAAAGAATCTAATTTCCATTCGGCCAAAAAGATCCCAGATAGTAGCTAAAAATTTTTATTTCTGACAAACGTTGGTTGTGTCAAACAACCATCAAAATCTAGTGGTCTTTGATGATTTTGGGAATTAGTAAAAACTCAGGTAACTGAACTTGTAGACAACTATAGAATTTTCTGTAGGATATTCAAGGCAGTGTATGGAGTAGTGATTCTTATTTTACTTATCTTGGATAAAGAACACCTATAACTTCTATCATAGTTAACGACATTGTCCTAGTCAATGTAAGGTAACAAATTCTTCAAGAAGCAGGCACATAGACATGTTCCAATGTTCTTTGGAACTTGGCTTTCATTAGCCAGGTTCTTATTATATGTCATGTCTTGTAGGTAGGCTGCGATACATAATTGCAGTAAGAAGTAAGGACACCGCCCATGCCTCTTCTCTCTCTTTCTCCCTTTCAATGCTTTAAATTGCAGAGTGCAATTACTTGCTGTGTTTGCAATATTACGATTGTGCTTAAATATATTACTACAATTACAACCACATTTTTCACAATTACACTCACATCTTTTAGATTATTTTCTCTTGAAATGTGATTGACATGCATATATGACAGATACTGACGTGCATGCAAGTCAATAATGTAAAGTTTAGGATTTTAAGTCTTTAATTCACATCAAGATTACAATTAAGACTCTTGATTCAAGTATGATGCTTTTAACTTGATTCTTTTTGTAAAAGCTAATCAAGAGATAATGTAATTCTTTTAGATTTTAGTAACGTTCACTTTTTTTTTCAATGCTTTATGGAAACAAAGTTCCTTCATCATTAGTTTCTGATTATGAATGAAACGCAGTATATATATAGGTACTGAAACAAGGTTCCTTTATCACCAGTTTCACCATGGGAATCCTTCATTTTTTTGTTTATCCTCCTTTTATAGACAAAATATCAACTAATATATTGAATATTTATTTTCTTTTATTGTTACCATAGATTGGCTTCTCAATTTGTTAAGATTATAATTGGCTTGAAAAAATAGAAAAGGTTTAAGAACTGGTAATATGTTTTATCTCTTAGCAATTCAGAAGATTATACGTAGATTTCATTATGCAGTTAACTAATTGAAAAGCTATACCTACAGTTGGTTCTTGTAGCTCAAGAAACGCCACGTAAAGTGATTAATATGAGTGTTGTGTGTACATGAGTAGTTGCAAAAAGAACAGTACAACTCACGAAATAAATCTAGGAAAACTAATTCCACATCGGTCCTCTAGAAGGATGAGAAGGCACCCGGAGGGGGCGTTAACAAAAGTGGTGAGCCCTAAAGGACAAGTTACTGCGAAATTAGCGAGCCAATCGGCACACCTATTGCCCTCCCAGTAGATGTGTCGAGTGTGAACTACCCAGTTGCGATTGAGGAGCTCATTAATGCTAGCAATGAGAGGGTTCAGGGAAGCGGTGCGTTGGGCGGAGTCGGATAAGAGGCTAACCATGACCTAAGAATCCAGTTCTAAAGTCACCTAGGGATAACCGAGTTCCCAGGCCAGGTTGAGTCTGGACAAGACACCCAGAGTTCTGCTGCAAAGGGGAGCACCAGCCTAAATTCTGGACAAAACCACCCTTTCAAGCCCCAGTGCTGTCACGGATGAGTCCGCCCGCTGAGGCTGAAGGAGGTGATCGTTTGCAAGCGTCGTCCGTGTTGAGTTTAACCCAACCAGGGGACGGTGAGGACCATCCGATAAGGAGCTCCTGCCGGGAGCGGTGGCCAGGAACGGTATGGTGGAAACTAGCTGCTGCTTGCTAGATCTGGGCTACATAGGCTAATATGCTATTAGTGGGGGGAAGTCGGCCAGGAAGCGTGGGGGTCGAAGACTACTTTATTCCACCAGGTCCACAGAAACCAACAAGCAACACCAAAGATGATGTTCCAGGGCAGACCGTTAAGCTGGCGGTGCTGGTGAAGATTTGTGTGGAGCCAGTCTTGAGCTTGTAGAGAGAAAAACTTTGGGAAGATGTCCTAAAGAGGGAAGGTGTGCCAGAGATGACGCGCTCAGGGGCAGTCTCTCATGGTGTGAAGGGAGGTTTCATCCGCTCAGCAGTGGTGACATGCCGCTGACTTGGTCAGATGACGGTGCAGACGCTGGTGATTAGTCAGGAGGCGGTCTTGGGCTAGGAGCCAGAGAAATGAGAGAATGCGTTGAGGGCCTGACCAACGCCATATGGTTGACCAGAATCGCTCAGTATCGTGAAGGGGGTGATCCAGATCATCGAGTAAGCGGACGCCGTTGTGAACTGACTCGTCCCTGATCTCCCCCAAATCATCTGGTCCTATCCTCGGAGGGGCTGGGGTGGGAGAATACCTGCAATGAAAAGATTGAGTGAGTGAGGAAGTAAATATTGAAATTCTTGCCAAAGCTAGTTACCAGAAGAGTCCACATAGTTTACGACTCGGTACTCGAGGACGGGGTGGGGTGGGTCAACAAGTGTGTGCTCAATGAGAGATCCCAAATCATCAACCCAGGGGTCCAACTAGAATCGGGTCGTAGTGCCGTCATCGATAATCCATTTAAGTTCCTTCAACACTTAGGGCCAAATGGATTTGATACTCCGCAAGATCATAGAACCGTCGCCAACTTCAAGAGAGGGGGCAGGGTAGTGAGATTGAGGTTATATTTAGCAGTCAGAATGCGCACCCAAAGTGCGGTCGGCTTTGAGATGAGTGCCCAACCTAACTTAGTGAGAAGCGCGTCATTGGTCTCTCGAATTTTGCGTATTCCTAGACCGCCCACCTCTTTCGGGTGGCAGACAGTGTCCCAGTTGACAAGGTGAATTTTACGTTGTCCAGGAGAAGAATCCCATAAGAAGTTACGCATAATTTTTTCCAAGTCGTCATAGAGGCGTCGGGGGAGACAAGTCGTTTGCATAGTGTAAGTTGGGAGGGTGGATAGGACTGATTAAATGAGGGTAGTACATCCAACAAACGATAAAAGATGTTCTGCCCAGCCAAAAAGGCGGTTCTGGACTTTGTCGAGTATGAATTGATGCGTACGTTTGTTCACCCGTTCATGTAACAAGGGGACTCTGAGATAACGACCTAAGTTTGTGGTCTATTGAAAGCCCAAGTCCTTGCTCAGTTGGCGTGCAATGGACTGGGGAACATTTTTAGAATAATAACAACGAGACTTCACTTGGCTGATCTTCTGACCCGAGGCATTGCAAAAGATATTTAACGTATCACGGATGATCCAAGTTTGAGCTAGAGATGCTTTCGAAAATAATATGAGATCGTCGGCGAAGAATAAATGAGTTAACGGAGGACCCTAGCGACTAAGACGGATGGGTTTCCAATAGCCTTGGGATACAGCTTGAGTAATTAAGTGACCTAAGCGTTCCATGCAAAGCAAGAAGAGGTAGGGCGATAAGGGGTCCCCCTAACGAATTCCCCCGGAAGGGGTGAAAGGAGCACTGAGACCCCCGTCCTAGTGGACTTGCATGGTAACTGAGGAGACACATTTCATGATGAGAGAGATTAACGATCCGAGGAGCCCAATATCGATGAGGGTGTCCTGGATGAAGTCCTAAGAGAGACGATCGTAGGCTTTTTCTAAATCCACCTTAACTGCAAGGAGACCTTGCTTCCTAGTTTTCCTACGCATAATATGGATAATTTCCTGAGTGATAATGATATTGTCGACGATCTGACGACCCGGGACAAAACTGCATTGAGTAGGAGCGACAAGGTCAGCAAGAAAGGGTTTGATCCGATGAACAATGACCTTAGTGAGGGCTTTATAGATCACAGAGCACAGAGCAATCGGCCGAAACTGAGTGATGGACGAGGGGGAGGGAAGTTTGGGTATGAGGATCATGGTAGTGCGGTTGAGCTCAAAGTCCCAAGCTTCGTGCCGGAAAGTTTGCCGGAGGAGATTGAGCAAAGAAGGTCCTAAGGTGTCCCATTGAGTTTGGAAAAATAAAGCAGTAAATCCATTAGGACTGGGGGCCTTATTAGGGCCCATGGCAAAGAAAGCAGTTTTAACCTCGTCAAGAAGGAGAGACTGAACCAAATCCTGGGCAGCTCTTAGTGGGAGGGTAGGGAAACAGCCCCTAAGCGGGAACGGAGGGGGAGGTAAAGGGTCTGCGGTATAGAGCTTCGTAAGGAAAGTCTGGGCTATAAGGCAGATCACTGCCGGGTCTGATTGGGAAACGCTGGAGTCATCGGTCAGGGATGTGATATGAAGTTTCCGTCTTTTAGCACACGTGAATAGCGTGGTAGTATCTGGTATTACGGTCACCCTGGCTGAGCCACTGGCATCTGGATTGTTGGTGCCAATAGAGTTCCTCTTGAAGAAGGACCTGTTCCAACTCGGATTGAAGGTACGATTCCAGTGCTCTGAGGAATTCAGAACTCGTCTCCTCTAAAGAGTTTTGAATTCCCTTGAGCCTACACATGAGTCGCTTTTTGCGTAAAAAAATATTTCCGAAGGTAGTGGAGTTCCATCTTTGTAATTGTTCTCCTAGAGGGTGGATGACCCTACTGAAAGATGGCATATGAGGGTGCCAGTGATCTTGAACTATTTTGGCAAAGGTGTCACTGGTCAACCAGGCGGATTGGAAGCGAAACGGTCGAGGAGAAGTAGGATGGGGAGCAAAAGGGTGGATGTTGACTAAAATCGGGCGATGATCCAACTTGAGGAAAGGTAGGTGAGTAACTGTAGTGTGGGGGAAGAAGCGATCCAGGAAGGCGAACCAAAGGCACGGTCTAACCTAGCTAGGGTCTGCCCTCGTCGCCAAGTGAATCTGGGCCCGGTGAAGCCCAGGTCCTAAAGGTGGCAGCAATGGAAACAGTCACGGAAGTGAGGATTGATGATCGCATCAGTACTCGCACTTCCTCGTTGGTCGGTTCATTCAAGCTTAGCATTGAAATCTCCTCCGATAAGCTAGGGGTGGGTCGTAGCCCGAGCAATTTTGCGTAAATGTGTCCAAAGATAGTGCTGAAGAGAATGATTGGGGCTGGCATAGATCGCCGTGAAATCAAACGGAGTTGGAGCCTAGTTAACATGGACATGGAGAAATTGTCGATGGGCTATAAGAATTTTAATACTAATGTCGAAGCGCCATAAAAGCTATATGTCGTTGGAAAAACAGTGAGCTTCCACTTGATACGAGTGCGGGAAACCGTGAGCCCAGTTGACATGGACGTGTAGGACTTTTGAGCAGACATAACACCATTTAGTTTCAAGTCACAAACATGTTAAGTGATCAATTAGTGTACATAAATTGCAGTGAGACCATGATTGCGGTCATTGGAAGTCGTAACTATCACAAATCATGATCATAAATAACACTGTTAATGACAAGTATAATTACTGTTTTAATAAAAAATTTGAGAGGAAGTAGTGATCTTCAGTCTAAATTACATATAAAAGAGTAATCAACCCCAATGGGAAAACCTTTTATTTAGGCCCATTCAGTTGTACATATTTAAAATTTCTAATCCAAAATTTGTAGAACTATAGTTTTATAACAAAGCCACTAAATAAGAAAATGAAAAAACAAGCCATAATTATGACGGTCATCACAAGGAGAAAAGGATTTGTTTAGTCTGTTGAATACAGAGCATGACTGTCTCGAAACTACATTGTTTACCAATGCCTGCATTGACGTAGGAACCAACAAGAACAGATGTAAGCATGTAATTGCATATAATGGTCGTAACCGATAGGCGTAACGGCAATCACATGCAATGTATTAATACTTAGGTACTCGTTATCTTCTTGATTAAGGATAGTCCACTGGAAAGACTTTCTTTGTTCACGTATAGTATCCAAGGCTTGAGTCAGTTGGATGGGAGGAAGGTACGAATCCAACAAGTTCATTTCCACAACAAAGCATCTCGAATTCAAGATTTCAGTTGGTGGAACGCAGTCTTTAGAAAAGAGTTGTTAGAGGGCTAGATGAAATAAGCAAAAAAATAAAAGTACGAGCAACACATACATATAAATGACATGAGTCATAATCTAACGTGTTGAAAGTTTCGAGTTACTTCAATCGCTCCTTGTAAAGCACCTGAAGTCTTGTTTACCACTGTTACATACCAACTTACCAAATGTGTTTTACTGTTGTACGTTTGTTTCTAGTATGAAGGCAGTAATTGACCGCTACAACAAACAGAAAGAGGAGCATAACGAGCTTTTAAATCCTGCTGCAGAAATTAAGGTACTCTCTGCTCAAATTTGCTTTTGTTGGGTATAGCATTTTGAGGTATTACAAAGTTTCATAAGCTATTTGCAAATTCCTCTTCCCTTTATAAGATTCTACCCTCTTAAGTATCTGATTTGCATACACATGTGAACGGTAGTATCTTCTTATGGTTTGTATTGCCATCTTCTTAGAATCAAAACTAGTAAAATATATACTAGGAACCTTCACGTCTTCTTTTACTTTACATTTAAATGGTTGGCATCGTGTAAAAGAGCTACCTCACAATATGAAGCATGCATAAGCCTACCTTATGCAGGCACTGGTTGTCAATGACCAAAGAATTCGGTTGAAATTAGTCTCTCCCTCCCCCATGCAGATTTAACTCTAGCTTGAGCCAAACCAAGATAGAAAAGACTTAGCTATTGGATACGAAAGATGTCACGTAGAGGGTTAAAGAATTGGAACACGACAGGGTAATCTTAATTAGTACAAATTGGTTCAAGTTCAACAGGGAGACTTTAGTTCAAAACTTTCCCTTCGTTATGGGCTGGCCATTAGGTATCATCTGAGGTATGCGAGCGTCAAAGAGAAGTAGAGAACATTGTAAGATCAACAGGGAAGGGAGGCTCATAATTGGTCTCCATTTAGTAGTCTGTGGATACTGCCTGGCAAGGCCCTATTAAATCAACTGGTACATTGTTTTGTTGGGAATAATTCTACATTCTAATGAAGGCTAGGTTAATAGAAAATTAATGAACAGTTACACAAAAAAATGAATAAATTACAACTAATTACCTGCTTACAGACAGAGAATATAAATAGTCATCAATTATGCAGGTTCTCTTTGGTTCAGTTCATGGCAACTCCATCAGCTGCATCGTTGTCATTCAATCATTTGGTTTTACTGCATAAGTTCTTGGATTAAACGCCAAAACCTGTTATACGTACAAACTTTTCACACAATTTACCAATAGGTTACTCTGGGTGCATTTACCTCAATAATTGTGACTTTCCTGCTATTGAACTTCACCATCCAAGTAACAATCTAGTCTGATGAATTTTCTCAAGTGGGATGTAGCAATGATGAAGCTGAATCCCAGGGAATGATGAACTCCAAATATGTCAGCAGGTTTGGCATATGCTGACTTCCATACCAAACAACTAACACTCAGCCAACCGGTATTCAAGTCGCCTATAACCCTTTGACTATACATACAGCCAAAGTAATTGTTTGAACCAGTAACTGGTTGCTCTCACATTAGATGACAGCCTTTGCTAGTAGTTGGTGGGATCATTCCGCACAAGTAGAACAACATCCAATTGTATATGAATACCAGTAATTTTTTAGACTAGTAATTTATTAGTTTAACTTTATTATTTACATTTGGCAAACATATGTTCATTAATGTCAAAAGTAATGTGGGATTGAATTATTTTTTAAAACAGTACTAGAACTTGGAAAAGAACAACTTATAGTAGTAAACAAGATTAATTAGGAATAAATCGTATATTAGGACCAAAAATTTGGTCATCCTTGTTCCCAACTTAGCCTAGGGTAAAAATTTCGGTGAATGACATAATCAACCACCAAAAACTTTGAATAAATTTCAATTTCAAACACTTTTTCTCCAGTAGCTAAAGAAAAAAAAACATATGAAAAAGTTCATAAACAGTTGATGTGGTTCAAAAAACCAGGGGATGTAACAGAGTTATCATCTTTGAAAGTCATAGCAAGACAGTTGTATGCAATATTGCTAGGTTATCACGTAACCTTTGGTACTGACTTTTCCCATCAATACACTGTGCAAGTATCTTTGACTTACCTAGTGCTTGAGTTCTACTTTATTCTTGATATTTCTTCTTATGCAATCAATTTTATCTGTTCACACTAGTTTTGGCAAAGGGAGGCAGCAAGCTTGAAGAAGGAATTGCAATTCTTGCAAGAATGTCATAGGTAGTATAAGCCACTCAACACTGAATCTTTTAACACAGCTATTGGTATTAAAGCATACATAATTCTTAAATGAAAAATGTCCATGGTCCCTCAGAGTTTATGCTTATCATTAATATGAATCCACTTACTTTTCGACTTCTGCAAAAAGCCTCATCCAAGGATGCTCCAACTCTTCCAACCAACCTTTTTTTTTATGGCTAAATTATATATCATGGATTATGACTAATGAAAAAACCTTAATTTCATGCACATGGCATTGTTTTATAACAGCAAGTAACAGTCCTTTTAAATTCTTGATAGCATTCAGATAGTTCCGCTACATGGTTATTGTTAATTAAGAATAGGTAGCTGACTCAACATAGATTGTCATGATATACAAAAAGAGACAGTGTAAGTTACACTTTTAGAGTCGTAATAAGTGAGAGCATTACTCACCAAATCTGGCTTACCACTAACCCAAATCTGCATATGCATGTAACTGGCTTCTGAATCTCAACATTCATCCCCTTGGACACTCCATCTAGAAGACACATGGCGGCTATAATACCCCAAGAAACTGATCACTTTGATTCTCTTAATTTCTGTCTCCTATTTTGTAAAGGTGAGACCTTTGTAAAGGTGAGACCTTAGGAAGGTCTTAAAGGGCAAGAATAAAATCAAATAATCCTACAGTGAAATAAATAAAGCAGATGTAATTCACCATTGCTTAGAAGAACAGAACTAAAAGAATCCCCATTCAAGAGAGCATCATTATGAATCAAAAGTCAAGTCACATGAAGATACTTGGAAACTACAGAAGTTTATGTTATTGCATCAGAAGAGAGAACAGGGTTCGGGATCTCCACACTAGTTAAGGTTTACAAAAGCGACCTCAATTACTTTTGATTACAGTGTCTGCTCTTATAGGTCTGTATACTGTCCAGCTAGAGGATTTGGCCACTCTTTGATACGGTAATTCAACAATATGCTTTAGGACCTCCATGAATTTAGATGTGCAAAAGGTCAAATTGTGAAAGCTTCTGTAGTTCACAAGACAGCAGTTTTGCTTTCAAATTAAATTCAGCTATTCCACTGTGACAGGATCATTAAACCACTTCCAGGGAACCTTCCCCTTCTCTCCCAATATTCCAGCTTCTTAATCCTTTTCAACTTTCTTCTACTTCTTTTGGCCATTATACAAACAAATTTTAGATTTTCAATACTCATTTCCAGTTGACAATTACTGTCTATTGCTAGATGAACTGATTTCTAGCACTACAAAGCTCTCGATGAAGATTTCAGCACTCTTCTAAGAAAGCTAAATAGCCCATGGATGAAAATGAATGCTGTCATATCCACCATGACATGGTCTACAAAATCTATGAAGTGCCTAAATTGTGGAAAACCTACCAAGCATTTACTAAAAAAGTTTGACACAGGAAACTAATGGGAGAAGAGCTCTCTGGTTTGACCATAAAGGATCTGCAGAACCTAGAAAGCCAATTAGAGATGAGTTTGAAAGGCATCCGAGCAAGAAAGGTATGGCAACTGTACCTGTAGCAAACTTCATTTCCTATAACAGAACTTGTCCCTCAGGCAACAAGGTTTCTTTTCATTCTTTTGGCAGGAACAGATTTTCACCGATGAAATCAAAGAATTGAAGCACAAGGTCTTTCCCAACCTTTAATTTCATATTCCACACACTTATAAGGGAAACTTTTCAAGTTCGATTTTTATGGAACTGAATGCAGGGAAACTTGATTTATCAAGAAAATCTGGAACTTCATAAGAAGGTAGACATCATACATCAAGAAAATGCAGCCTTGTCTAAAAAGGTACAAATTAAGTACATTGTATTCATCACATATGCAACTTTTCTATAACAACAGGAAGACATCACACAATCACAGTTGAGTAGCAGTCCAAAGTCAAGCATATGACTACACCAGGAGTATACTGCATCAAAGGACGTCATTTGTCTGTCTTTATGTCTGATGAAGACCATTAAGTTCTCTGCACATAGATGCCTTAACAGAGTTTTTGACCCAGGTGCATGGGGTTGCTGAAGCAAATATTAGTCCTCACCCACCATACACTCTAAGCAACAAATACAATGTGGACATCCCTATTCACCTTGAATTGAGCCAGCCACAACACCAGAACAACAAAGTAGCAGCACAACCAATAAACTTGGGGTGCGTTCTATCACTCTATTGAGAAATGTAGGAGCTCAATACAAAACAATTCTTTTTAATATCTTTTGTGAGAATGTTCTCCTAAATCTATGACAGATTACAACTGAAATAGAGCATCCTTGTGTTATCATGCCTGCAACTTCCTAAATAGTTTAAAGGTCGAGCTCATCTAAGGAGATTTCTCATCAGATACTAGGACTGCTTTCAACAACAGGGCTGTCATATTTGGTATGACAAATGTCTGCAAGATAGATTTCCAAGGTTGCTGCAGGATGATCAAAGACCAGCATGGTACCCAATAAGTGGAAACCTCAATTTGAACAGGTGCTTTCATGTGCCCTACACTAAAAAGAAAAGGAAGGTTCCAGATGTTACTAGATTTTTCTATATCTTTGAGATTGAAATGTTTGTGAAGATAAAACTATCATTGTGTTAGTGAAGATTTGTTTGGCATCGTAAACAATAAGCATAAGTTCAATACTAATGTTCCACTAGTATTGTGCATTCTTTGACTCGTAAAGAGAGTTCAGAGCAGACAAATAATTAAAACAAACAAATGAATTTAGTAGAAGTATGTACATATGAAATCCTATAAGATCCATTACATTTTGGAAAATATAGTTATTATAGGCAAACATTGTCAGACCATGACAATATCTTCTTCACTACAAAAAACCATGACAATACTAGTATATGTCATTACTAATCTTGTAGCAGACATAAGGAACCTGCATCTACTTGTTCATTAGAATTTTAAACTTGAATTATTTACATCAACGTGGTAAAGTTATACACCAGAAAATATGCCGTTATTCATCCATGTAAAACCTGAGTTGTTTATTGTTGTCTCCGCATTAATCGTATGGAGACAACAATACCTGCCCCACCAAAAAACAAACATAACAAGAATTCTCTGTTTGACACTTTAAACTAAGAATTAGGATTTAATATGCAATCACAAGTTTTCAACTTACATCATCCTGAACATTATACTATGCCTTTTGGCAAGAAACAACAGCCGTAAGAACAGTATCTGATTTTCACTAAAGATGCACATCGTTCATAATTCATCATTGTCAGGATTAGAAACGATCTTCACAAATGAACTCTATGCACAAAGGCCAGTTCGGTGTACTCAGCAGATAAAGGATGGTAGTCGAGGCACATCAATTCACGATTTCTATGTTTCAAGTACGTGCACTCAAGCATTACTCTTGTGACTGATAGTAGGCAGACATTGTGATGAGGAGAAAAAAGAGACTTCTATCTTTTGAGTCTTTCAAGTAGCACTTTATATTAGTCCAAAGCAAGAATTATATTCAAAATTTTGATTCCCAATGTAAAGCTTCAGCAAAAACATATAAATCTAAATTATTTTGTTGCATATGAGTCAATATGTTACTAGTCCATCGAACAATTATGAGGAAACATCTAGTCACACGTGTATAATCAAGTCCCTGTAACAAGGATTTTCAATTACTTCTGCAAATATTAGATTGACTTCTTAAAATACAGAAATTCTATACGTTTCACTTTCCAATTCACGAGTCATATAGAAATGGCATTCATAATATCAACAAATAGTGGCAAGTGATAGCAACAGAAGTGTTAGAAATGCATAGAAATTGGCAGATAAAAAGAACAAACATAACAAAAGGTGCAGCCACCTTTTGGTGTTTATGTAAACACATGCACACTTGGACAGAATAGTAACCGAAAGTCATGGCCTACTCTGTCCACAGGCCCTAATCTCTGTTACTTAACAGAAGGACCTGCCATTGAGCTGGAAGGATCCATCAGATAGAATTAGCCCAATCAAATGTATAATCATGGTCACAATAATTATTTTCTCAAATTGAACCTAGTCATAATAATTTTCAAATTATGGTCCTTGATACTATTTAGTCATATCAGATCAAAGTCAAGAAACGCAAGACTTTTGAGATAATTTTCTGGATGTATACTTTGAGATTTGTCTTGTGTAACAACATAACCCAAAACACTTTGAATCACGTCTATAATATAATCCTTCAACTTTAGTCTTCATTAGCAGCATTTAGTCAATGAATTAAGTATTCAAAGTAGGATGAAGTGCCAGAACATATAATGCTGAAATCTTAAGTAAAGTTTATCCTATTCTGAAACAGCTAGAATTACACAGGAAAAGGGGAAAATACTTTGCCTACATTCTAGTTAAAATTTTCCATATAAAACAAATTGTTCAAGAAAATCAAAGAATCAACTGAATTATTTCTCCAGATTCAAAGTTCCTATCTATTAGAAACACAATCAATGCAATACATTGAATAGCCACCACAATCTCGGTTGATGTTTTCTGAAAATAACAATTTTGCAATTCAATAATTAGTAGACCACAATCTAATAGGAATAAACTATTTGATCCAACAATTTTACTTGTCTGATTTGTTAAGTTCAAGAACAATCTACCATAGGCATGCCACATGTCTTGAAATTTGGGACCCATGGTGGTATTTTATTCATTGCCCTACCCGATTGACCAAAATATTCATATATAAAAGAAGATGAAAACCACAAGAAGTCTCATGTTTTATCTGCCTGAAAAAGTTTCTTCTACACGCTTTTCCTAATTCTTCTTCCATATTTTACAAGTTTTTCATGATTCAAACCTGCCCTCAACCTCTTACACTTTCTTCAATGCATGCACTTGTGGAATGTAACATACACAGTTCTAGTGCTTCTTCACAGCTTGTAACTTGTAAAGCTGATTCAAAAGGACAGAATTTGAAAAAGCTCCTTGCACTAATCCACTTTAGCTTTTATGTACTCTCAACACTTCTATCTCACAGCAAGAAATCAATAATAAAAACCAAAGACATTTAGATTAATGTAACATCATTATATCAGACATGCTCCTCATAGGTTTGATCATGTACATTTATTCATGTTCTAAGAAAAATATTAGTATAAATAAGAAATAAAGTTGTTTATCTAAGTGAAGAAAATTAAAAGGCAACATGAGAGTTTAAAAGGAAAATAATAGAGCGGCCATCCCCAACATACTGCATTAATACCCAGTTGCATGTCGAAAGAACTGTATGTGTAGTAGAAAGAACCTATATAGAGGAATGATAAAGTATTCTCCATTTAGATGTTTATCAAGAGATGAAGTTTGAATTAAACCATCAAGTACTTCAACATCATACACTAGCAGTTAGATCTATCAATTTAGTTAAAGAGAGATGTTTAGCACTATCATTTATTTCAAATGCCACTTGCAATCAAATAAATATGCACTTTATTTAGCAAAATGTGTATTGATCTGTACTTAGATTAGAAGTATAGATTAAAATTGTAGGACAATATTTCAATTAAGCATGTTGTTGATATTGTTTCCCTGGCCTTATTTCAGCTCTCTTAATTTAATTGGAGGGAATTTATTCAAAGAATGAGGAGAGTATCAAGAAATGTCATCGATTCAATTCAAAAAGCAAGAAAGAAACTTAGAGACTTGGACATATTGACATATAAACCAAGATCTATAACTCATTTTTATTTTTCTTTCTAAAATATAAAAGGAACCCTGAAAACAATCTGAAGATTTCTATGTATGAACCATATCTATCAAGAAACATAATTTTTTAAAATGTTAAAGTCTGAACTTGAACCCTTAGAAAGTGCATATTTGTTTTGTTAAAATAGATGAGAAGTGTTATTTAGTTGACAGTAATGAAAGTAAGAGCAATAACTACTTGTTGAGGTTTTTCTTTTCCTTTCCTTTGATGAACATCATATGAAATAGTTTTATCTTGCATCTTTATATCTGAGAGAAGATCTATGTTCAAACTGTAAGTCCATGCAAGCCAATGAAACGCACTTTAATCAACCAAGTCTGTAGACAATAATCAATTTCCAAAAAGAGATGAAAGTAAAATAGTTTAACATCTATAACCTTGCACAAAAAAGTTGCCCAGATAAATATACCATCTAGGCATCTACAGATGAGGAAAGAACATTATAAAAGCAAACAGAACCACGGAGCATACTCTAGGGCAACATCTCGAAATGCAATTGGAAATTGGTGCATGCAGCTGGGAATTAGCAAATATAGAGCATACGGGATACACCAATTGTCACAGGCTCACAGCTGTGATAAAAAATAAATCATTCGTACCTCCATTCTCAAACACTGTAATAAATTTCAATACAAGAGCAGAAAATTATTTCAATCATTTCCTTTTCCATTTTGACATTCCAACCTCGTCAAGAGAGCAAAAGAACGGGAAGAAACGTAAAATGAAGCAAGAATCAAAGCCCAAATCTTTCTGTGTTACATAATCCATTAAGAGAAAACTGTAAGCAACCACTTGACATAACTGTATACACCAAAAAAGCTTACCCAAGTATGCAGCAACCATGTTTTAGCTCTTCAAAACACCCGTTGTAGTTAAGAATAGAAACCAAAGGAAGTATCACAACCACAGAGGCTTCTTCGCACCTCAACCACGAAACAACCGACCAAGAAAAACCTGCAAAGGCAAAACAAAACATGAAATGAAGCCCTAAACTTGATGTAATATGAACAATAAAAAGATGCACAAGTGCACCAGTTAAGGACCTATCTCTACAGCGCATCAAACACAAAGACGATGAACAGAACAGGAAGAAAACAAAACTAATCAATTGCCAATAAAAGGGTTGAAGAAAGAGGGGTCATCGGAAATAAATCCAACGTTGGCTTGCAGACATACCATAAAAGGCAGAGAGAAGAAGAGAGAAGAAAATATCTCATCCAACTTCCACGTCTGGGGTTTTAATTTATTAAGCACAGGACAACATATACCAGAGCCACGTGCCCCTCCTGACATGAAACACATATTTTACTTCAAAAACTCGTACCCTATGATCCAATCCGATCTCTGATACTCACTCGCACTTGTAAAAGTTTCTAATTTAAAAAGTCAAAACTCTATGTATTTAACTTTTCGTTCAAAATAATGTGAACAGTACTTGATGGCTTTGTACTTTCGAAGAAAATGGAGGGCTCTCTTATCACCGGCGCCCTCGATCCACCGCGACGGAGCTCGAGAGTTCCGATCAGACGCGGCGTTGGAACTCATGGCCAAAGCAAGAGAAGAAAAGACTGCAACTTTGGTGCTCTAC
>JANIPN010000218.1:65262498-65274219 GCA_027478595.1 Erythroxylum anguifugum
TGCTGTCCATTTATGCCTAGGGTTTTGTTCCATCTTTAAAGTGTTGTGGGCCCCTCTGCTGTTGGTCTCTTCACAAACACATGGGCCCCTCTTCAATAATCCAAAGCCTTGAATTTTCCTAACTGATTTGCTTTTGGTCTCTTTTATTTTTGCATCACCTGCGTCCTTGTGTCCCTTGGCTGCCTCTGACGTGGGCTGCTCCTACTTTGCTTATTCCTTTCTTTAACTGACGCATGCTTCCAGCTGCTTGGTACACCTGTCGCTTTGATGTTGCTTGCTAATAAAACACCAACTTCCATTTAATTTGCGTCATGTGCGTGGACCTCCTCTTGATTAATTTGTTGATTTCTTTTCTATCCTCTGTTGTGTGCGTTAATTTGGTTGATTGCTGATTTTCCATTAATATGGGAGTCCACTTAAATTCCTTCAAGGAATTACTAAATCAAATTAAACTCTAATAGTTAAATCAACAAGGGAGATAAAAAGGGAATAATTAAAACATAAATATTGGACAAAATGTGCACTTATCAGTGTGGGTGGTGTTCATGAGCATGTTATGAAGCTTGTGAATTGGTATAACAAGTTAAAAGCCATGAAAGATGTGTTGGGAGAGGATTATTTGATTTGGCAGGTGTTTGAATCTCTTCCATCTAAGTTTGATGTTCTCAGGACTACTTATCATGCTCAGAAAGATGAATGGAGCATTGATAAATTGATTTCCATTCTTATTCAAGAGGAGCATACTATGAAGAAGGGAAAGTCTCACAGTATTCATCACACTTCTCACAAGAGTGGTGAAAAGAAGAAATTTTATAGAAACAAACAGGGTAAGCCTCAATTTAAGAAGAAGGGGAATGATAAACCTGTATTACCTTCTGGGCCTGGTGAGAGTTCTAATGCTAAGCCCAAGCTTGTTTTTAATAGAAACTGCAACTTTTGTCAAGAACATGGGCATAGACAGCATAACTGTGTGAAGTTTAAGAACTGGTTGGCAAAGAAGAAAGGTATACCTCAAATCTTTGTTTATTTTGAATCAAATCTGGTTGATGTTCTTCCTAATTCATGGTGGTTAGACACTAGTGCAACTATTCATGTAACAAACTCATTACAGGAGTTCAAAAGCAGGCGGAAACTAAATAAAGGGGAGTTTATGGTGCAAATAGGAGATGGATTTAATGTTAATGTTGAGCATATAGGAGTAGTTTCCTTGGAGTTGAGTAGTGGACATGATTTGCTTTTGAAAGACACTGTTTATGCGCCTTCTATGAGAAGGCATTTGATTTTAGTTTTTGTTTTACACAGTTGTGGATGCATTTTCCATATAATCAATAATGGTGTTGTTTTGTACTATGATTCTACTGTTGTTGGTTCTGCAATTATGTGTGATGGATTGTTTATGCTAACTGCTAATTCGTCTCATTTTGAAGACTGACCACCTGATGATGTTAATGTTGTTGTTGGAAAGAAACGTGGGAGAGTTGCTGAAAAATCTTATATGTTTTAGCATAAACGGTTAGGACATATCTCTAATGAGAGAATGGAGAGATTGATTAAGGAAACTATTTTGCATGATCTAGACTTCTTTGATTTTGACACTTGTGTTGATTGTATAAAAGGGAAGCTTACAGCTAAAGTGAGAAAGGAGAAAATGACTAGGAAGGAGGAAACATTACAGATAATTCACACAGACATCTGTGGACCAGTTACTCCTATTGCCATGGGAGGTTACAGATACTTCATCACCTTCATTGTTGATTTTTCTCGGTATGGTTGGATTGAATTGTTGCATGAGAAATCTGAATCCTTGGATTCCTTTAAAGCACTGAAAATGTTATTGAATTGCAACTTAGGAAGCAGAACAAATGTGTAAGATATGATAGAGATTGTGAGTATTATGGTCGATATGATGAAACTGGTAGAAACCCCGACCCTTTTGCTATATACTTGCAGGATTGTGGAATTAAAGCACAATCTATCATGCCTGGCAGTCCTCAAAAAAATGGGATTGCAGAAAGACGAAATCATACTCTCATGGAGATGGTTAGGTCCATGCTTAGTCACTCCACCTTACCAGAGTTCTCGTGGGGAGATGCTTTGAGGACTGTTATTTATGCTCTCATTCGTGTGCCTAGTGAATCTATACCAAAGACTCCTTTTGAGCTTATATCAGGATAGAAGCCCAGTTTGAAGCATTTTCGTGTTTGGGGTTGTAAGGCTGAGGTAAGGACTTATAATCCTCAGCTGAAGAAGCTTGATCCTAGAACTATTTCAGGTTATTTTATTGGTTATTGTACTGGCTCAAGAGGTTAAAGGTTCTATTGTCCTAATCACACAACTAGAGTCATTGAATTAGATCGGGCTATCTATTTTGAAGGGGACATGGAACATAATGAAAGACATGAATCTCGTGTTGTTGATTTCAAAGAGGATCGGGTTGTTGTTCCTACACCTATTGTTTTTCATCCTGAGGATATTCAGACTCCTCTGATTCATGATGATGTTGTTGATCTAGGAAATGATGTTGATATTCCTCAATTGGTTGGTAATGATACCCAAGTCCCAAATGTGGTTGTAGTTCCACCTAGGAGATCCGAAAGGATTTCTAAATCTATTGAGTCTTCTAAATTCCGAGACAATTACATTTACTTGGAGGAGCATGAATTCAATTTAGTTGAAGACCCAGATCCTATTTCTTTTCAGGATGTCATTTCTTATTCTCGTAATTCAAGATGGTTGGCAGTCATGGAAGATGAGTTGGCTTCTATGAGTATGAATAACGTTTGGGATTTGGTGGAATTACCCAATGGTTATAAGAATGTTGGGTGTAAATGCATCTTTAAGACTAAACGTGATGCTAGAGGCGAGATAGAAAGGTACAAAGTCAGACTTGTTGCGAATGGATATAACCAGAGGGAAGGTATAGACTATGAAGAGACATTTTCTCGGTCTCTACTAAAGATTCATTACATATTGTGATGGATTTGGTTGCTCATTTTGATTTCGAGCTCCAACAAATGGATGTGAAAATTGCTTTCCTAAATGGTGATTTGTATGAAGATGTGTTCATGAATCAGCCTGCTGGTTTTGTTGAGAAAGGTAAGGAACATATGGTATGCAAATTGAGAAAATTCATTTATGGGCTGAAACAAGCTTCCAGACAATGGTACTTGAAGTTTGACCAAATTGTTTGCTCCTTTAGCTTCAAGGAAAATATTGTTGATCAATGCATTTACTTAAAGAATTGTGGGAGAAAATTCATTATTCTTGTCTTATATATTGATAACATTCTTTTAGTTAGTAATGATATGGGTTTTCTTTCTGAGACTAAACAATGTTGACAGCTCATTTTTATATGAAAGATCTTGACGATGCTTCTTTTGTTCTAGGCATTGAAATTTATCGTGATAGATCTCGTGGTGTTTTTGGTTTATCTTAGAAAAGTTATAATGGAAGGATCTTGAATAGATTCAACATGAAGACTTGTAATCCTTGTAGTGCACCCATTTAGAAGGGTGACAAACTCTTAAATAGCCAGTGTCCTCAAAATGATAAAGATAAGTCAGAGATGGAAAAGGTCCCATATGCTTCTGCTGTTGGTAGTCTTATGTATGCTCAAGTTTGTACACGTCCTGATATTACTTTTGTTGTTGGTGTACTTAGGAGATACTTAAGCAACCTGGTGTAGGTCATTGGCAAGCTGTGAAAGGAGTTCTGAGGTATCTACAAGGTACTAAAGATTTCATGCTCACTTACAGGATGTTTGATCACCTTGAGGTGAAAGGTTATTCTGATTCTGATTATAGTGGCTACCTTGATGATCATAAATCCACATCAGGATATATCTTTGTGCTTGCTGGAGGGGTTGTATCTTGGAAAAGTGTTAAACAAACACTTACAACAACTTCAACTATGGAGGCAGAGTATATGGCTTGTTATAAAGCTACTCAACAGGCAATATGGTTGAGGAATTTCATTTTTGAGCTTCATCTTATGGAGAGTGTTTCCAGACCTCTAACCATATATTGTGATAACTCTGCTATGGTGGGCTTCTCTCAAATATGCAAGAACTCCAAGCGTTCGAAGCATTTTGATACAAAGCATATGTTTGTTAGAGAGAATGTGAAGGAGTTTCAGACTCGTATAGAGCATATACCCACCGAGCTTATGGTGGCACCTCCTCTAACCGAAGGCTTGATTGTTAAGGCTTTGTGAATCATGTAACCCGTATGGGTCTATTTAGATCTTTTGATTCCTTAGATTAGTGGGAGTTTGTCTTTTATGTTATTTTTATAGCAACATTGTATTTGACTATTTTGTTATTCAGTCTAGAGGCTTTTGCTTATAATTGTTGCTATTATTGTTATTGCCATATACTTTATTGATATACTGCACAGATACGTTTAAATGTTTGAATATATATGACATTTTGTTGGAGATATTTTGTACCTAGTCTCATTTTGTTATTCTGAACTATTTTGTTAAATCTCAGTTGGCATCTTGGGTGGATGCTTGGGCCATTTTGTTTGGAATTACACAAACTGATCACCTTTCGTGTGCATTTCCTTATGACACATTCTGTTTAGGTCATCGAGGTATGGGTATCTTACGTATATGCTATTATTACTCCTATCGGTTCTGATTTATATACTGTTAAGGTACTTATAACCTCATGTTGGACTTATGATTGAGAGATTGTTGGCTCTACTTTGACATCCTATTGTGGCCACATATTGTTATATTAATGTTAGGATTTGCTTACGTTGTTCATTGATATTGGTTATGTTGTCCAAGTGGGAGAATGATAGAATTTTATCATTAATTTTGTGGACTAGCATAATAGACATAATTTTGTACAAACCCCGATTAATTAGATGTCAAGATAATTGGGCTTGGAAATTCTCTCCAACGTGTCATTGGGCCTGTGTTCATAGGCTTGCCATGATGGGTAGGTTTGGCCCATATTTTGCAGTGCACAGGAGGTCATACTGCTAGCTGACCTTAAATACAATCGCCACATTGAGAACTGTACAGGTTTCTACTTAGGGTTTGGAATAGCAGTATTCAATCCTCTACGTCTCTGTGGTTTCGCTTTACAGAAAACAACAATGAACTCGATTGTTCCTCAATTTTCAGGTATTTGTCCATCCAATTCTTAAATCTAGCATGTTGCAATTATAGGGTTAATTAATTGTATTGAATAATTATGAAATTAATATGTAATTTTGTGTTGATTTTTCTTCAAAACAATCATCATGCATTTAGTTGAAGAAACAAGTATTTGATTGCTAATTAAATTGATGCAAGTTCAATTGTAAAGTTGCTGCAATTAGCAATCATGTTTGTCAGCGTACACAAAGTACTTTTAAATGATGGTACAAACAAGTTAATGGAAAAACCAAAAACATAAAGAAAAGGAAAAGATTGATAGTAAAAACAAGTGGTGTTTTAAGTCAGTCAAAAGAATACACTCTAAGCTATACATAATTGTATCGAGGTTACCACAAAGGCTAGGAGTAGTATCCCAATCATCTGAACAGGAAAAGGAATCTCTGAACAAGTTCACCTGTTTGCTATCCAAGTATCTGAACTCGGAACAAGCATGTGCTATTTAGACGCTTTCTTTAGGTAAGGCCTTGAATGTCATCAGGAAAATAGCTTGTCCCTCAAGGACTAACTTGAAATTGAAGCAAGCACTTCCGTTTCCTTCCTTCAAATTTGAAGATAGCCCTTTCTTTCTTGAATTCCAATTGTTCTCTTCAGAAATGACTTCCTGTTGAGAGACCAACTTCTTTTTATAGCCCTCCTTCTCTGCCATGCCTTTAAGCGAGTATGAAGAACTGGGAAGAGGAAGCACAACAGAAGAATAACTACTATGAGCAGACAGAGAAACATTACATTGCAGAAACCATTTTTTATCTTTGGGTCAGCTTGCCCTGTCCATGGAACTCCTCCCACGTTCATGCCAAAAACTAAAATAATTGTCCAAATAAGTCATAGTTATACACTTCTGAAATCATTCATGGAATACTTTTAAGGACCAACACCAAAGTTAATATGGCAGAAACATTTACCTCCGGTAACAATGGACAGTGGAAGAAATATGATTGATAGGAAAGAGAGATAGTATAGTTTCTTGTTTATTTGCTCCGACTGCCAGCTATCAAGACCAGCCTGAATCGCCGTGACACGATTGGCAATAAATCCTACATTTTCTTTTAGTCTCCTTAGTCGTCCTATTAACTCTTCCAGGGAGTTAATATCTTCAGTAGTAAACCATAGCTTTGAAGAGCATTTCTCTTTCACCCGTGGAAATACTTGCTCACCATGGGCAATGACCTGAGATTAACAAATTTTATTTGCACAATTATCTAATTCCATAATATTTGAACACAAAACATTCCTAATCAGTCACTCCTCCTCTTGGGAAGAAAAGAATTGGAACAACAGACATAAATTTGCAAACTTGTTACTTTTCAAGTATTAGTTATTGCTAGAACGCCACTATCATTAAGATATTTTAACTCTTCTTATATCAGTTGTTTCCAGGCTGAAAAGGTACAGGAGACTAGAATTACCTGGAGCAGTCTCTGTAGATTAAGACGCATTTTGTGGAATCTTCTATCATCTAACATTTGCTTCTTCAAAGTAAATCCACCTGTAAATCCAAAATATCGTTGTTGAATAAATATAGTTGAATGATTCAAAAAGTTATTCCTACTTTATAGCAACACATTTATATTATTAGGTCCTAAATGTTATTATGTTAGTGGTTGGTGGTCAATAACAGTAGTTAGATATTTTAGCAGAATGTGGGATTGAGTCCATTGTGAGTCTTGTTTCTTATCTTTATTATTATTCTTAAGGTTATTTAAGTGTTGTACTGGAGTCCGTCTTTTTCAAGCTAAAATAAGAAAAGTTCAGTTTCTTCTACGTTTTTTCTTGTCTCTCAAAACTGTTATTTTTGTTCTCCTTTGCTAACATTTGTGGTATCAGAGCGTCAATGGCACCCCTACTCAAACTTGTCTTTTATCTGAGCAAACTCTTACGAGCAAGGAGAGCTATTGTCTGTGAGAGACCAAGAGACAAAACAACCAACATAAATGTATTTGAGTTGAGTTAGAGAGGGATCCAGCAGTACCCAAAATCTTAGCTCAACCAAACAATAGCAACAGATATCCACACCAAATGTTCGATAAAAGTCTTAAGCCAGGATAATCTGTAAAGTGCTTTTATCTAGCATCTAGGTTTTGGTCCTCCTTTTTTTCTTCAAGTAAAAGAAAAAGTTAAGTAACTATTTTGAGAGCTAAAAGACATAGAACAAGCAGTGAAAAGGCTATGGCAAGCAACAACACTAATCCAATACCTAGCCTCTAATTCCAATTTTTAAAGGTGAAAAATATCACCTTTGGAGTCTTAAGATGAAAACATTGTTCAAGTCACAAGACTATGGGACTTAGTGGAGAACGAGTAGGAAGAGCCAGATTCTGCACCTACAGAACCTGACCAAAGATTGCGAGAAAATATGAAAAAAGATGCGAAGGCCTTACTCCTCATTTAGTTAACTCTAGAGGATGATATATTTCCTCGAATTTCATCAGCTACCACCTCCAAACAAGCATGGGAGATTTTGAAGCAGAAATATTTAGGCAACAAGAAGGTAATTGCTATAAAACTTCAAACACTTCGTCATGATTTTGAGAATTTAGGTATTAAAGATAAAGAATCTGTGTAAGAATTCTTGTCTAGAGTATCTGGAATTGTTAATAAGATGAAGTCTTATGGTGAAAATATGAGTAACAAAACTGTTGTGAGTAAGGTATTAAGGAGTTTAACCTCAAAATTTGATCATGTTATTACTGTAATTGAAGAAACTAAGGATTTGTCTATTTATACTTTTGATGAAATGACGAGCTCCTTATTAGCCCATAAAACAAGACTTGGCAAGTTTAAAAAAAAATTTGAGGAAAAGGCATTTCAGGTTAAGGGGGAGTCTTCTAAGGGAAAGACTGAAAATTCCAGAGGCCGTGGCAAAAAAAAGGTGGATTTTGTGGATGAGAAGGTGGTGGTGGCAAAGGTAGAAGTCGATTTAATGAACGAAATCAATACAAGAGTGCAATCTAGTGTAGATATTGTGAAAAATTGGGGCACAACGAAGCTGATTGTTGGATCAAACAACTAAAGGAACAAAAGCAAGCAAATTTTACAGAGAAGGTTGAAGAGGAGAGCAAGCTATTTATGGCACATTCATTAGTTCAAGATGTAGATAATAGCACAGATGTATGGTTTTTGGACAGTGGATGCTCCAACCATATATCTGGAACCATATATGACAAGAAATTGGATGTTTCCTTTTAATGTCTTAAATGTTGTGAGTAAAGCCTTAGTTGTTAGAAGAAATGATGAGGCTAATTTATGGCGTTTACGTTATGGGCATTTGAATATGAATAATTTGAAAATTTTGAGTCAGAAAGAAATGGTTATTGGCTTGCCGAAAATTGGTGAACTTGATTTTTGTGAGGGATGTGTTTATGGGAAGCGGAATAGGAAGTCATTTCCATCTGGAAAATCATGGAGAGCTTTTAATTGTCTTAAACTTGTGCATGCTGATTTATGTAGGCCTATGAAAACAGAATCATTTGGTGGAAGTTGTTATTTTCTACTGTTTACAAATGATTATAGCCGTATGAGTTGGATATATTTCTTAAAATTCAAATCTGAAACCTTTGAGGAAATTTAAGGCATTGGTGGAGAAACAAAGTGGAAGAAACTTAAAAGTACTTCAAACGGATCATGGCAGTGAATTCCTATCTAATGATTTCACTAACTTTTGTGATGAGAATGATATGTGTAGGGAACTTACATCCCCATATACACTATAACAGAATGGTGTTATAGAGCAAAAAAACCAAACAGTGGTTGAAATAGCCAGAAGCTTGTAAAAGGCAAAAGGGCTTCCAAATCAGTTTTGGGGAGAAGCTGTTGCAACAGCAGTATATCTTCTGAATATCTCAGCAACAAAGGCAGTTTTGGATCAAACACCCTATGAAGATTAGATGGGTAAGAAGCCATGGGTAAGCCATTTAAAAGTTTTTGATTGTATAACATATGCTTTGGTTAATACATGTTCTAAACTTGATAAAAAAAATCTAAAAAATGCATTTTCATTGGCTATAGCTCTCAATCCAAAGCATATCGTCTATATAATCCTATAAGTGACAAAGGGATAATTAGCAGGGATGTTTTATTCAATAAAGAAGTAGATTTGAAGTGTAATTTCAATGAGGAAGGCCTGCAAAATTTAGTTCCAACAGATTTTGAACAACCAAAAAATTCATATCTACTATCACCTAAAAATTCAGCTGCTTCATCATTTGCAAGCTCAGTTCCTAGCTGTAACATTCCGTTTCCATACTAAAGGTTAGAACTTTAGATTTCTGTAATTGAGAAATAGCAATGAGAGATTAAAAAATGCATTTCATGCTCATGCATAATGTTAGCATACACACATGTGAATTTGATTATTGCACACATTATAATGAATTGTTTATGCACTCATTTGACATTTTCCAGGTATAAATAACTGTTTTAATGTAATTATAATGTGAATTATGGATTATGTGTCTTAAAAGATGAGTTGGAGTGTATAAGTAGTGAGTTAGAAATTTTGGTAAAATATAAGAATTTTCCAGAATTAAATGATATTTTTGGATTAGAAAAAATGTCAAGTGGCAGAGCAATTGATGAATAGTAGAAATAAGAGTCGAATGACAATGGAAATTTTTATATATGACATTGGGATTTAATGACAAGTGTCATTGAAAATTGGGAAAAAATTGGGTTAAAAATTGGAGACAAATGGACTAGTAGATTAAAAGACCAAAAGAGGACCATAAGAAAGTGACATGTGGCCAGTTGTTTAAATCACGATTTTTATTAAGTAAAAGACCATATTTTGGCCCTTCATTTGCAAATGAAGATACATACTTCTTTCATCTCCATCTTCTTCATTTTCTTCATCTTTCTCTCTTTCATTCATGACCGTCCCACCTTACCCTCATCATATTGATTTTTGTTCAACTCTTTCACTTTGTTTCTTCAAGATTCATTGTCTTCTCCATCTTGTTATTAAAAGAAGCAACCTATTCCACCTTAAAAGGGTGATGATCATATATGTTAGAGGAGCTAGGATTTCATGGTGATTGAAGAACCTTTGGGTAAATCAAGTAACTTATTAATCTTTATGGCTTTGATGAATGAAGCTATTTGATGATAGGTAGAGGTTAAATATTCATAAAATGAGGATGGGTACATGCTAAAACGTGAATGAGTAATACGGTGGATTAATGTCTTGTTTTGTTGCTTTGATGGGTAATAGATTATGGAATGATATAATGTTGGATTAATTGAGTAAATAATGTTTAAATTGTGTTGGAAAATGTTAGTTGTAACATTTTCCACTAATTATGTATCTGTAATTTGGTCGTAACTTGTTCTATAGATATCCAAATGAGATGATTTTTGATTTAGATTAAATTAGAGACATATGGTTACATTTTTCATGGAGACATTGAATTCAAATTCTATCTATAAGAGTTTCAAAATTTGACTTGAAGGTGTGTATTGGGTGTGGCAAATTAATGGATAAATACATGTGTTTGTTTCCTGTTTTGAGAGTGTGAAAACCATGAGTGATGAGTTGTTATATAGATGTTATATGTTTTGAATTAGGGGTATAAGGAAAGTGAAAGTTATGTTAACCAAGATGTTGAGTTTTGCTCTTGAAATGAGATGAATTAAGGTTACAGTTAGAAATGAAATGAAAGTGGAAATGAGGTTGAATATGTACAGAAAGTTGATGATGAATATATACATGTATATGTTCTGTTTTTAGTGTTCATGATCAATCATGGACTATAATTTGTTCATGGATGGTATTGAGTTGAAATGGAGTTAGAATAAAGGAGAAATGATGAATAATTGAACTAGAAATGATAGACTAAATATAAGGTGTTGAATGTAGTAAGTAAAGAGTTAGAAATATGGAAAATAAGGATGCAATTGGATATATGTTGGGGCAAGAGGCATAACTTTTTCTGTAAAGCTCAAATTGAGGTCATTTAAGCATGATTTTGAAGAGGACTTCGAGTTCTACAACTTTTATGAAGACCTCAAGAAGAGATTTTGCTATTTAGAGGGTCAAAATTTAACATTTATGTAAGAGACCCGTAAAGGTCTGCTCAGCAGACATGGAAGACCACCCAGCGGACATTCACTATTCATTTGTTGTTAATTTAGGCTAGAATGAGGCTTGAATTATGATGCTTGAATTAAGTGATTAAATGTGTGATATTTTTAAAGTGATAATGGAGGTCATAACTTAGTAAATGAATGGATGATATCAAAGTACCAAAGGCATAAGTATAATGGGAATGAAGATGTTCATATGATTGTAGTTATGATTCAAAGGAGTTGAGTAATATGTATTAAGTGATTAAATGTAAATGAGAATTGGGTATTATGAGAGCATATAATGTTAGAAAAGGAATGACGAGAAATTGAGTTATGATATTAAAATAACCAAGTGTTCTTGAGGTGTAAGCCTAAGAATAAGCTAGACACATACAAAGGATAAGGATTGAATGGCGAACTTAGAATGATCATGTACAAATGAAGTGTAAACCTAAGTTCAATTAGACATATATGAATTATGAAATGAGAATG
>JANIPN010000218.1:65274319-65289768 GCA_027478595.1 Erythroxylum anguifugum
TTGTCGATAAATCCTAAAGTCATTTATCAAAATTTCCATTGCCATTGGACAATAATTTCTACTACCATTTAACAATTCTTGCCACTTGGCATTTTTCTTAGTCCAAAAATTACGCAAATTTTTCTAAAAATTTGCCAAAAAAATCTAAGTCTAAATATACACTCTCCAATTCAATTTTCAACATATAAAAAAACTACAATTCTCAATAAGAATCACATGTCACATATATGAATCAATTATACCTGGCAATTGTCAATGAATACATATACAGTCAGTTTAATGTGTGCAAAATTGACTGTATATGCATGAGCATGAAATGCATTTTTCTTAATCTCTCATTGATATCACACATACCGTATTTTTGGATTCTAACTCTTAATATGGGAACGGGATGTTACATACAGTTTGAAGATATATCTTCTCTCAAATATAAAGATACAAGATAAAACTATTTCATATGTTCTTCATCAAAGGAAAGGAAAAGAAAAACCTCAACAAGTAGTTATTGCTCTTACTTTCATTACTATCAACTAAATAACACTTCTCATTTATTTTAACAAAACAAATATGCACTTTCTAAGGGTTCAAGTTCAGACTGTAACATTTTAGAAAATTATGTTTCTTGATAGATATGGGTTCATACATAGAAATCTTCATATTGTTTTCAGAGTTCCTTTTATATTTTAGAAAGAAAAATAAAAAATGAGTCATAAATCTTGGTTTACATGTCAATATGTCCAAGTCTCTAAGTTTCTTTCTTGTTCTTTGAATTAAATTGATGAAATTTCTTGATACTCTCCTCATTCTCTGAATAAATTCACTCTAATTAAATTAAGAGAGCGGAACTAAGGCCAGGTCAGCAATATTAACAATATGCTTAATTGAAACATTGTCCTACGATTTTAATCTATACTTCTAATTTAATACAGATCATTAGACATTTTGCTAAAGAAAGTGCATATTTATTTGATTGCAAGTGGCATTTGAAATAAATGATAATGCTAAACATCTCTCTTTAACTAAATTGACAGATCTAGCTGTTAGTATATAATGTTGAAGTACTTGATGGCGGAATTCAAACTTCATCTCTTGATAAACATCTAAATGGATAATACTTTATCTTTCCTCTATATAGGTTCTTTCTACTACACATACAGTTCTTTCGACATACAATTGGGTATTAATCCTTAATGCTCAAACACTAGACTAGACTAGACTAGACAGGGTTCAGATTATCTCTTCCTGTTATTTTGTGCCTGCTTTACTCTATGAACATCCATTCATCAAATTTTTGTAAATCCTATTTATCGAATAGATAGATCCTTATAGAATAGGATATACACAAAATAATAAAAATAGGTGATATGTTCCCATACTAGACGACTCAAATGAGGTCGCAATTAAAAGAAAAAAAACTCATGTATTTGTAAAATCATGATTGATGACATAAATATTATTTAGTTTCCTTGCCATAGGCTGGGCTAGGCTTAGTTTAGGGCTATTGACAAAACGACATTGTTTTACTAAAAATGACGTTAGGTTGGGGGGCCTGGTCATGAGCTAGTCAGTCCAGGGGTCGACTCGGGGAACCCTGGATTGGGCCATTGTCATCCATACCCATTCATTCTTTTTCTTATTTCATTACTCTATTGAAATAATATATATTTTAAAATCTTGAAATTTAATTAATTTTTAGATTAAATAGAATGAATTTATTTTAATATTGGTTGATAAAAGACAAATTTGAGTTTAATATTTTACTCATATTTTTATTTTAATTAATTGGAAGGGTCTAAACATAATCCAGAACTCAAGGAAAAATCAAAACAAATTTTATTCATTAACTTTAGGTTGAATCCTTTCGAGCTTAAAACATTTAATAAAAGGTATACTTATGTTAGTGGGCCTTAGATGTTATTATGTTAGTGGTTAGTGGTTAGTGGTTAGTGATCAATAATAGTAGTTAGATATTTTAGCAGAACGTGGGATTGAATCCATTGTGAGTTATGTTTTTTAGCTTTATTGTTATTCTTAAGGTTATTTAAGTGTTGTACTGGAGTCTGTCATTTTCAAGCCAAAATAAGAAATGTTTAGTTTCTTCTAAGTGTGGTCAACATGGGGTTCTCACCTTTGTCCAATTCAAGCTCCACCGAGTCTAGGTCTATCTCAAGTTCAGTGACAACATCTTGAACGTGATTAACATGTGTGTCAATAATGTGAACGACAAGATTTGAAACTGATCTTAAGACAGGATTATTAGCCTCCTCGGAGTGGTTCATTATTAATAAAAACTCAAGAACGTGTTCCTTAATCACAGTCCGAGTCCCTTCCTTTTGGCCACCATCCTGATAGGAGGGACTCTCTACACTTGGAATCTCTGAGAGAAGAGATTGGCCCACTGGCGAGAAACCCAATCTTGGAACACGGCCCAATGACACAGTAATCACCGAATTCTCGGTAATTCTGGCAGCCAATCTGAACATATAATTGCTGGAGGGAGGACCATGGGAATTAACCCTAAACACAAGTGCATCATCAACATGAGCACAAAAGGGTCCATTGCTGACCAGTGCCAGGATGTCCTGGAGTTTCAAAGGAGGGCAAAGAACATCAATAAGGCAATGTGCTAATCCTAAAAGTTTATGATTACTTTTTGGTAATTCCACATGATACCAACAGAACTCCTTTTCTACACCTTCTTCAAGATCCCATTCTTTGTTGTAATAATTTCCATAGCCATCAAATATATAAGCTTTCTGTCTCGCTATACCTTACATACGGGTGTGATTTAGAGAGGTGCTCCTATAAGGAGGGCTAGCATAGGATTCTTCTCTCAACAAATCCCCTATGGACTCTTCCCTCTCCAATCCCATTTTCCTTGTAGTAGCTACTTCTTTATATGCAATTTGATATAAACAATAAGCCAAACCACTTCTATAAGCTTTTGCTAAGACTTTTTCAACGTCCCAATTTGAGTTTCATAACATCCAAAAACCCCTAAACACTTGGAGTTGCGAAAATCTCATCAAAATTCCCTCCTTGTTAACTCCAGATAAGTTGAGAAGGAGATGAAAACAAACGAAACCAAAACTGCCTGATAAAAGATATTCACAACCACCCGCAAAATGGGATAAGAAAGGACATAAATCAGAATCTCTCTAATAGTTGCTAACGAATCCAAGTTGCTAATGGTTTCAAATTCATCATCCCATCAACACCTATAAGAAAAATAAAGCAGCGATGCACAATCTTCTGGCTCCTTACAGACCCATAAACACCAAAAGAAGAAGTTAAGAAAGACAAATCCCTACCTCATAGGAATAAAACATCTTGAATGTAAAACAGATGTCAAGATTGGACCTTTACAATCATAGAACCAACGAACAACACCATAAAACGAAATTCCACATGCTACCAACTGAAACGCGAAAAGTATCGTTGAATCACCGGAAAAAGACACTGTAATATCTAGATTACTTTGATCGGACATAACATATTCCGAAAATAACAAAGATTGGGTTATACGACAACATGTACTGATTATACAAGCTCTTTGCAATTTCCTTAAAACGCTCGACACTAGTATCTATATCTGCAACATGTAAACAGGCACGTCGCCGCACGGGAATAAACAAACAAGTGTCAAGTCTCATCCAATGTGCAAAAGGTGCTCCAAAAACAATCTACAATACCCATGTTAGATTTCATATAACCCAATGCTTTTTTTCGGTTCGTGTTGTTTGAATCTGGCAATGGCGAATAGTTGTTGTATTGACCACAGATTGGTTATGCAAAATATACATTGGGAGACTCGGATGGATGTTGGAAAAATCGGGTAATTTTTTCCTCTAAGGTAAACAACTAGTGAAATGAATCGATTCGGTAGTATCCAAGAAAGACTGTCAAACGGACTCTTAAGACAGTATTACCATTCTACGTAAAATCCCAAAAAAGGGTGGAGGGATCACAAACGGTCCCACTTAAAACGCGGCCTCCTAGATAGAAATTACATGCACAGTGTATTTATCACAACCTAACCTGTGTACACACACGAATAGTAAATATACCTAAATAAATTGAACACAACACTACAAATATAACTGACAAATAATATTGAATACTATACTACAACTTGAAAAGAAACAAGACAATAAATGCGGAATAAAAACGATAAGAAAGAACACACTTGGAAAATTTTGATAACGGAGTTCAGCCAATTGTGCCTATGTCTCCGGCACACCACTTAAATAGCCCGCTTTTATTTAATTTGGAAGAAGAGATACAAATTTGGGATGATTACAATAAGAGTGGAGAGCTCCTTTTTATAACTACCAACCTTCCCCCCCAAACACATAAACTTTCGATGTGGGAGAGCTCCTTTTTATAACTACCAACCTCCCTCCCCAAACACGTAAACTTTCGATGTGGGATTGAAAAGGTGCCAAATAGTAACAAATCTCCACCTTGGCACAATTTCTTATCCCACTAAATATAAATCTTCTCAATCAAACAAATAATAAAAGCAGTCTTCACGGTGCTTCCAAATTTACGCCGTCAGGCGCCGACTCAAATGTGCAGGATATTGACCAAGTCTAAATAATGTTCAAACTTGGCTCTTGTAACCACCTTGGTTAGCATATCTGTAGGATTCTCTTTAGTCCGAATCTTTTAAATAAGTATCTCCTCTTCTTCCAGAATTTCTCGCACAAAGTGATAGCGAACATCAATGTGCTTCATCCTTGCATGAAAGACTTGATTCTTTGCTAAATGAATAGCACTCTGAATGTCAGAATATACCTCAAGTTGTTTCTGACCAACTACCAAGTCTTTAAGCAACCCATGAAGCCAAATTGCCTCTTTTACAACTTCTGTAATAGCCATATATTCTGCCTCTGCTATAGACAAAGATACCGTTGACTGCAAAGTAGACTTCTAACTAACTGGCACCTTCGCTAAGGTGAATAAATAGTCAGTTGTAGAACGTCGCTTATCTAAGTCACCTGCATAGTCAGAATCGCAATATCCAACTATACGTTGACCAACTAATTCATCTCGCTCAAATGCTAAACCATCACTTACGATATCTTAGATATACCGTAGAATCCATTTCACAGCTTGCCAATGAACCTTACCTGGATCATGCATGTACCTGCTTATAACATTAACAACCTATGAAATATCTGGTCTTGTACACACTTTTGCATACATCAAGCTTCCAACTGCATTAGCATATGGGACTTTTGTCATGTATTCTCACTCTTCATATGACTTTGGAGATAACTGGCTACTTAGTTTCAAATGAGGAGCAAGTGGGGTACTAACAGGTTTTAAATCTTCATGTATACTAAAATGTTGTAATACCTTTTTTAAATACTGCTTTTGTGACAACCAAAGCTTGCCTCTCTCTCTGTCCCTGCTTATCTCCATGCCGAGAATCTTCTTGGCTTCCCCCAAATCCTTCATCTTGAACTCTTTACTCAACTAAGCCTTCAATGTGTTAATTTCACTTTGACTCTTTGTCGCAATCAGCATATCATCAACACATAAGAGTAGGTAGATGTAGGACCCATCTTGAAGTCTGCGCAAATACACATAATGATCGTATTTACTTCTTGTGTATTTCTAACCCTTCATAAACTTGTTAAATCGTTTGTACACTGCCTTGGAGATTGCTTCAGTCCATACAACGATTTGTTCAGTTTACAAACCCAGTTTTCTTTACCAGCAACCTTGTATCCATCTGGTTGAGACATATAGATTTCCTCTTTCAAGTCACCATATAAGAATGCGGTCTTCACATCAAGTTGAGCTAGCTCCAAATTCAACTGTGCTACCAAGGCTAACAAAATTATAATGGAAGAATGTTTAACAACTGGAGAAAATACCTCATTACAATCAATTCCTTCCTTCTGAGCGTAGCCTTTAGCCACCAACCTTGCCTTGTAGCGAATATCATCTTTGTCAGGAAATCCTTCTCTCTTTGCAAATACCCATTTGCATCCAATCGCCTTCTTTCCCTTCGGTAGTTGTGTCAACTTCCATGTCTTGTCCTTCTCAAGAGATTGCATTTCCTCTTCCATTGAACCTACCGATCTGCCACTTTCTAAACTTCGGATTACTTCTAGGAAGGTAAATGGAACATCATCAACAACTGGAAGTGCATAAGCTATCATGTTAGTAAAACGAGCAGGTTTTTGAATTTCTTATCTCGTCCTTCTAGCGGCAATTGACTCTGATTGCTGCAGAGGTTCTTGGGTCGGAACCTCTTCCTCATCTGACTCTTCTTCTGCCATAGGAGAGTCGCTAGTAGTGCTTTTTTCTAGGATCACCACTGTCTGTTCAAACTCCACCTGCTTCGACATGCTCTCCACCTACTTGGAAGTACCATCAACCCCTTCTGGAGTTACCTTATTTAACATGGTAGATTCATCAAAGGTAACACCCCTACTGACAATTGCCTTCTTTGACTCTAGACACCATAAACAATATCCCTTAATTCCAGCATTGAAGCCCATAAATAGAGCCTTCTTTGCTCGTGGGTCTAACTTTGATTCATTCACACGATAATATGCGGTAGAACCAAAAATAGCAAAGAATCGTAATCTATTGCAGGTTTCCAGAACTATACCTTTAAAGGAGTCTCGCCTCCTATAGTAAATGAAGGCAAGCGATTTACGACATGCTGAGCGTATGTCACAGCCTCAACCCAAAATTTTCTACCTAACCCAGCATTAGACAACATGCAACGAACTTTCTCCACTAGTGTCTTGTTCATACGCTCTGACACCCCATTCTGTTGTGGTGTTTTTCTAACTTTGAAGTGCCGAGCTATGCCACACTCTTGGCATACTTCCAGAAAAGGATCATTCTTGTATTCTCCACCCTTGTCTGTTTGGAGAACTTTGATCTTCCTTCCCGTTTTGTTTTCAACCTGAGCTTTCCATCTAAGGAAAACCCCAAGCACATCATCTTTGTTCTTCATAGTAAACACCCACACTCTTATGGAAAAATCATCAACAAAAGTGACAAAATAATGCCTACCTCCAAGTGACGGAGTCTTGGAAGGTCCCCATACATCTGAGTGCACATAATCTAAAATGCCCTTGGTATTATGGATAGCAGTGTCAAATTTCACTCTTCGTTGTTTTCCCAGAACACAATGCTCATAAAATTCCAATTAGCAAGTCTTCATACCTTTCAACAATCCTTGCTTGGCGGTTTGCAGGGATTTTTCACCAGCATGTCCTAAATGCCTATACCACATCTTTGTTGCCTCTACATCCTTCTTACTGCTTAAAGTTGCTGCTGCTACCATCCCAATCACTATACTACCTTGGTAATAATACAAAATGTCCTTCCTAATGCCTTTCAACAATACCAGTGCTCCTTAAGTTGCTTTAACAATTCCATCTCGCATTATTACAACTAGGCCTTTTGATTCTAAAGTCCCCAAAGAGATAATATTCTTCTTTAATTTCGGCACGTACTGCGCATCCCTCAAAATTCTGGTGGATCCATCATGGTTCCGCAGCTTGATTGAACCTATGTCGGCTGTTTTATATGGATTATCATTACCAATGTAAACAACCCCGCCATCGAGTTCTTCAAAATCAAAGAACCACTCCCGGATGGGAGACATATGGTAGGAGCAACCTGAATCCAAAATCCACTTGTCTAGATGCGATGCTGAAGGTGAAACCACCAAATAGATATTTGATTCCACGCTACTTTTACACTTTGCAACATTTGCATCTTTCGGAGCCTTCCCTTTCTTCTTCAATTTTGGACAGCCTTCTTTCAGTGTCCTTTCTCATGACAGAAAGCACACTCATCTTTGGTAACTCGATTTTTTGATTTAGATCTTCCTCTTCTCCCTTTTGACTAGCTTTACTGACGACCTCTTGCTACCAATGCTTCATCAGTTGTAGCTGTTTTGTTTTTCATTTTATCCTTCTTTCTCAATTCATGACAATACAAAGCAGAACATACATCATTTAAAGACACATTCTCCTTTCCATAAAGTAACGTAGTCTCCAAGTGTTCAAATTCATCAGGAAGAGATGATAACAACATCAAAGCCAAATCTTTATCCTTAAATTTCACATCTAAATTCAACAGGTCTGCTACTAACTGATTAAACATAGTGATGTGCTCATTCATAGTAGTACCTGGTCGGTAATCGAATCGGAACAATCTTTTTTTCATAAGGAGCTTATTCTTACCACTCTTTTTTTAGAATTTGTCCTTCAATGCCTTCCACAATTTGTGTTCAGAAGTATCATTCTTGAAAGCATACTTCTGCTCTCTAGACAGACACAATCGAATTGTTCCGCATGCCAATTGATTTATGATATTCCAATCCTTATCCTCAACATCTTCTGGTTTCTTTTCTTCAATGGCAATGTCAAGACCCTGCTAGTAAAGGGAGTCCAAAACCTTTCCTTGCCACATGCCGAAATGGCCAGTACCGTCAAATATCTACACTGCCAATTTCAAACTTGACAATGGAATCCTCGACCATGATGACGAGGAAGCCGATGTCCCTAGTGTTTCTTGATCATTATGTGCCATTACAGACCCAAAATATAGTATTCAATATAACAAAAATTACCAACAAACCAAGGACGAACCTTTAGCTCTGATACTACTTGTTAGGAAAATCGGGTAATTTTTTCCTCTAAGGTAAACAACTAGTGAAGTGAACTGATTTGGTAATACCTAGGAAAGACCGTCAAACGGACTCCTAAGACAGTATTACCATTCCACGTAAAATCCTAGGAAAGGGCGGAAGGGTCACAAACGGTCCCACTTAAAACCCAGCCTCCTAAACAGAAATTACATGCACGGTGTATTTATCACAACGTAACCCGCGTACACATATGAATAGTAAATACACCCAAATAAATTGAACATAACACTACAAATATACCCGACAAATAATATTTAATACTATACTACAACTTGAAAAGAAACAAGACAATAAATGCGGAATAAAAGTGATAGGAAAGAACACACTTGAAAAAATTTGATAATGGAGTTCAGCCAATTATGTCTACGTCTCTGGATCACCACTTAAATGGCCCACTTTTATTTAATGTGGAAGAAGAGATACAAATTTGGGATGATTACAATAGGAGGGGAGAGCTCCTTTTTATAACTACCAACTTTCCCCCCAAACACGTAAACTTTCGATGTGGGATTGAAAAGGTGTCAAATAGTGACAATGGAGCCTTATACTTTTGAAAGATCATATTTTTTGGTGCAGTAGTTTAACTCTTTTTGTACTTAATCATTGTGTTCTAATTCTGATTACTTTTAGTTTAGCCTAAGCATGAGATCATTAGTTTATAAATAAACAACTTTCGTCTAATAAATGCAGTTAATGCTAAAATTAGCACAAGTTTGTTGGAAAACTGAAATGATATGACAGCTAAAATAAATGATTGTCTAAATTAGGGAATATAACATACTTAAAGAATATGTCAGAGGCAATGCCATCATTTGAACCCCAGTTTACTTTTTTAATAAAAGAAGAAACTTTTTTCATATCATTCCTTGTCTGAACAAAAACGTGTTGAATGAGATCATAAAACGCACTGTACCTTTTTGAATGAAGACAAGTTGTCCATTTTTGGGTGAGGGGTTCAATCTGTCAACGTTTTCTGCAAATCTTTTCATCTGCCGTCATTGTCCAGACAAATCATTAATACTCAAAACACTAGACTAGACTAGACAAGGTTTAGTTACTTTGTGACTACTTTATCCTATGAACATCCATTCATCTAATTTTTGTAGATCTCATTTTTCAAACTGATGGATCCTTATAAAATAGTGTTATCTTTAGGCATCAATGTTTTGATCCCACATTTGTGGGTTACTAGCACCAATTTTTATCCCATATTGATATATTATCAAATAGTGAGTAGTTTGAGAGCTATAAAAGAAGGGCTCTCCCCTCCCTTGATATCACACCAAATTTGTATCTCTTCTTCCATATTTAAATAAAAGTGGGTTATTTGAGAGGTGCTCGAAGACTAGACGCATTTGGCCGAACTCCGTTATCAAATTTTTGGGAGTGTTCTTTCTTATCGCTTTTATTTTTTCACATTTATTGTCTTGTTTCTTTTCAAGTTGTAGTGTAGTATTCAATATTATTTGTCAGGTACATTTGTAGTGTTGTGTTCAATTTATTTGAGTGTATTTACTATTCGTGTGTATACACGGATTAGGTTATGATAAATACACCGTGCACGTAATTTCTGTCTAGGAAGTCAAGTTTTAAGTGGGACCATTTGTAACCTCTCTGCCCTTTCCTGGGACTTTACGTGGAATGGTAATACTGTCTAGGAGTCCGTTTGACGGTCTTTCCTAGGTATTATCGAATCAGTTCACCTCACTAGTTGTTTGATTAAAGGAAAAATTACCCAATTTTCCCAACAAATAGGATATACACAGAATAATAGAAATAGGGATCTATTCCAAGTCTAAACAACTCAAATGAGGTCACAATTAAAAAAAAAAACTCATGTATCTATAAAATTGTGATTAATGACGTAAATATTATTTAGTTGCATCCAAGTAAGACACAGATGCACGTGATTAATGCTTACAAAAATTTGCAATGGACTTATTGTGATAACAAAATGAATCATTAGTTTTAAGTTATGTTTTAAAAATTAGACCGAAAGTTAAACTAATAAGACAAGAGATTTAAGGTTTAAAAGGTTCAATTATTAAGCCAACATAAAATTGATTAAAGAAGAAATAAAATTAAATAATTTAAAATATGGTTGAAAGAGATTGTTCTTACCTTCTGAAAAAATTGAAGTTTAATTAAAAAAGAGATTATTAAAAAAAATCAATCGATTTATTTTAATTTATAAGAACATTTTAATTTACAAAAATTGATCGATTAATTAATAAGTTGATCAGTTTTTAACAATAAGAGTCATTAAAGTAAATTGAACCAGAAAGTTAAAAACTGAATCGAAAAATTAGATAATTCAAAATTTTTACGATTAAACCAACTAAACCAGTTGAATTTTTAATCATTATTTTAATCATAGTCAATTTGTTACATAAACATTACTTAATCAATTTTTAGATTAAATAAAATGAAATTATTTTAATATTGGTTGATAAAAGACAAATTTGAGTTTAATATTCTACTCATAATTTTTATTTTAATTAATTGGAATGTCTAAACTTAATCCAGAACTCAAGAAAAAATCAAAACAAATTTTATTCATTAACTTTAGGTCGAATCCTTTTGACCTCAAAACACTTAATAACAGGTGTACTTTATATACTTATTATTTAGCCATTCTTAAAATATTTGTATCATTTTGACTATTTAAAAAAATGTTAGGGTATTAGAAATATTGAAACATAATTTTATTAAGTTTATGTGGAATTATTTAAAAATTCCTATAAAGTTATATAATCAACTTTTATATAACTTTATAGGAATTTTTTAGAACTAAATTAATCAATGTTCAACTTAAATTGCTTGCAATTAAGGGTATGGTTATGTCTTCCAGTTGTTCTCAACACTTCATTGGTTCACTAAAAGCATCTATTTTGGTCTTTAAGTATATTATTATGATTATAAGTTGGAATACTACCTACCTTTGAACGGTTGGGCAGAACTCAAGTAGAATAGAATGAACTAAAACTAACAAAATTTTATTGACATAACTTGTTAGACAATTGACAAAATATCAACTTTTATTATAATTAAAATTACAAAGAATAAGTACAATCACAAAAGAAAATGTCTTTAGATACTAAAGATTTGGTTGTCTGATCAAGCAGAAGGCTTGTCGCAATAATCACATATCGACTGACCAATGCTTTATTTTGAAACTTACTAGCTAGATACCAAGCGATGCTATTCTATGGTTGCTCCTCCATCAACCTCGTAACATTATTTTGCGGGCTTTTCATTAAAAATGGGCAACATCTGTATAAAGTATAACGTATGCCTTGAAGGCTAAGTCCTAAATCGTCTTTACTGATGAATGACTGATAGCAAAAACCAATCAAAAGGTGTAAGCGCTCGGTCATGATTACCTTTGTAGAGTTTCATTGCGGGCGCAAAAGCGATTGAGGCAAACTTTAAATACGAAATATGGCTTTAAAATAATTGCAAAATGTGATTGATCACAATTCTATTTGCTATAAATAGAATAACTTTAAAAATTTAACTAATTTTAGACAAATATTTTTAACTTTAATATTAGTAAACTAAAACTCATTTTATAATACATACTGGTCAAAGTAATATCAATGATAATTGTAGGAACCAATTTAAACTTTTCTTGTGAAATATTAAAGTGAAAATGAAGTAAACTTAAATTTAGTAGTAAACAAATAACATAGAATGAGCTAAATGGTTCAATATTATTGAAAACTTCAAAGAAAGGGGAGATGAGAAAAAACAAAGAAGAAGATATAGATGAGAAACAAAATAAGCTCACACAAGATTCAATACCATTCTCATTCTCTCACACCTTCTATATTCTCTCAATTTTCAACCAAATACCGTTACGATTAAGCTGAGGTGGCATTGACCACATATTCTGCCAACCTACTAGAAGGAATCCTTGCTCGATGGCTTCTCCTTAGCTCACCTTGGCCCATTGATTCACCAGCATTTGACAGCCTATTGCCTCTAGCCTGTGATCCATCATCAGCGTTCACAACAATACTTCCCCCATTAAAACCAACCTTGGCCTCAAGGTTGAAGTTTGGAAAACTCTTAATGAACTATGCTTTGTCTTCCCAAGTCATAGCATCATTAGGTGAGCCTGCCCAACGAACCAAACATTGTTCGACCACTTGACCAGCACGAGTAACAGATCGTGTATCCTGAATAGACTGAGGCTGCAATATCAAAGTAGAGGTCGAATCGACCAAATCCAGTGGCGTAACTTGCTGCTCCGGCACGCCAAGACACTTTCGCAACAAAGAAACATGGAAAACAGAGTGTATATTGGCAGTGGCAGGTAAGTCCAATTTATAAGCTACCTTACCAATACGCTGCAATACCTGATATGGATCGAAGAAGCGATAACCCAATTTATGGTGGCATTACAAACGGACAGACCCCAGCCTATAGGGCTATAGCTTCACATACACCCACTCACCAACCGTAAACTCCACATCTCTACGACTCCTATCAGCATAAGATTTCATGTAGTTTTGTGCCTTGGCTAGATTAGCCTCAAGTAAGGCCAAAACCTCATCACGTTGCAGCAACTGAGCTTCTAAAACTGGATTACCCGTGGAGTCTCGAATATAACGCGATATAGTCAGGGGAGTGCGACCATACAACACTTCAAAAGGCGTCATCTTAGCCAAAGTCTGAAACGATGTATTATACCAATATTCCGCCCACGGAAGTAATCGAAACCATTCTTTAGGAAAATCCGCAACATAACTATGCAAATACATCTCAAGGCATTTATTAATTACCTAGGTTTGGCCGTCCGTTTGTGGGTGATAGGCGGTGCTAAAAGCCAGCTTAGTCCCTTGTAATCGATGCAACTCTTTCCAAAAATCCGACATGAAACGGACATCTTTATCAGAAACTATCTCAGCTGGTACTCCATGTAGCCTAATAATCTCAATCACAAAAGCATTAGCCACTGTCACACTAGAAAATGTTGACGGCAGCCCGATAAAATGTCCGTACTTGGATAGGTGATCAACCACAACCATAATAACAGACTTTCCATGAGAAAGAGGAAGTCCAGTAACAAAATCCATCGCAATACCTTCGAACACAAGTTGCGGAATTGGTAGAGTCTGAAGTAATCCCCCAGGAGGCAAAAATGATGCCTTCATTTGTTGGCAAACTTGACAAGCAGCCAGAAATTTCTTAACCTCTGTACGCATGTGCTTCTAATAAAAATTTGCCGACAATCGATGAAAGGTACGAGTGATCCCTGAGTGACCCCCAATCAAAGAAGCATGAAATTCCAATAAGAGTTGCTGTTTTAATTCTGAATCAGATGGAACAACCAACCTGCCACGAAAAAATGATAACCCATCGCGAAACACATAATCAGGGTATAAAACAGAGTTATCGCGGATATGTTGCTGTAATTCAAGTAACTTAGGGTGAACTTGATTGGCTGTGCGAAGAGCCTCAACCAACACTGGTTCTTGACTTGAGCAGGTCATTAATTCAGCAAAAGAAAGTGCGTGACAACGCATCAGCTGCAAGGTTATTTTTCCCGGGTCGATACACAATATCAAAGTCAAAACCCACAAGCTTACCGAGCCATCTATATTGCTCCGGTGTTTGGATCACTTGGTCCATGAGACGCCGTAAGGACTGTTGATCCGTAATGATGGTGAATTTTTGACGGAGCAAATATTGGCGCCACTTAGCCACAGCCTGTGTAATAGCAAACATCTCCCGTTGGTAGGTGGAAGCTTGTTGCATTCTCGGGCAAAGTTTCTGACTAAAATATGCAATTGGGTGTCGATCTTGGGATAAAATTGCACCGATGCCAATCCCCGAAGCATCCGTTTCAACCGTAAAAGGTTGGGAAAAGTCTGGTAATCTCAATACTGGAGTTGAACTCAATCGCTTCTTAAGTTCCTCAAAGGCTGATAAAGTAGCTGCATCCCAATGAAATGCATCTTTGCGCAAAAGATCTGTCAAAGGACCCACAATCGAAGCATAATGTTGGATGAACCGGCGGTAATAACCAGCCAAACTGAGAAAGCTACGAAAATCTTTGACAGTTTTCAGAGTCAGCCACTGTTGAATCACGACAATTTTCTCTGAATCTACCGCAACTCCTTCCCCCAAAATCATATGTCCTAAGTATCCGACCGATGATTGACCAAACACTCATTTCGACCACTTTGCTACCAAGTGATGATCTCAAAGTAAGCAAAGAACTATATTGACATGCAAATGATCTTCCCAAGTTGGACTATAGACCAAAATGTCATCGAAAAATACAAGCACAAATTTTCGAAGAAATGACCTGAACATATCATTCATGAGCCTTTGAAAAGTCAACGGTGCATTTGTTAAGCCGAAAGGCATAACGAGAAACTCATAGTGACCGTCGTGTGTCCGAAAAGCGATTTTTCCCTCATCACCAGCCTTAATTTGAGCTTGATGATATCCTGCTAATAAATCAAACTTCGAAAAATATTTAACACCAAATAATTCATCAAACAATTCATCAATTGAAGGAATGGGAAAACGATCTTGAAATGTCATAGCATTAAGGGCTCGGTAATCCACACAAAAACGCCATGTGCCATCCTTTTTACAAACCAACAATACGGGAGAAGAGAACGGACTGGTACTAGGTCAAATTATTGGTGATGCTGTCGCCTGAAACTAAATATAAAAGAAATCACTTCCGTTAAAACAAATTAATGTAGTAGCGGTAAGCGGATATCGTTCCCACGAGGAATCT
>JANIPN010000218.1:65359148-65374548 GCA_027478595.1 Erythroxylum anguifugum
TATCTTCATAAAAGGAGGGTAATTTTGTCACAAAAATTTCAAATAGACATTTTGAATGAAATTACAAAACATAGGAGCTAAATTGAACGAATTAAAAATACAGGGACTAATTTGAATAGTCAACTATAACACAGGGGCCATTTTATATTATTTGCCGAACTAATTGCTATACATTTTTTTTAATGAAATAAAAAAGTATAAAAATTAGTAATAATACGGATAATTAATTTATTTAAATTGAGTAAATTAAACGCTCGTTGAAGTTGAACTCTCTATCTGGAACCTTCCAAGCCTCACCAGAAAAGTCTAATTGACACCTCAGACGTAGATATATAAGTTACTCTCTCGCTTCTCTTTCTAAAACCCTAAACCCTAGAGAACATTTCCTCTTTCTCGATCCCCTCCACCGCCAATTATGGCCACCGCTGCTTTGTTAAGCTGTGTTCGTCGCCGCCACGTCGCTTCCGTCCCCTTCACTGCTGCATACAAATGTGTACGTTATTTGTTTTCATTTCTTACGAATTAAATATGGTTTGTGAATTTGGTTGTGAGAGTGATATTATTCGTTGTATTAAGAGGTGATTTTTGAGGATTTACTTGTCGGATTGCTTGTACAGTTGACTGGGAACGTGAAGCCTTCGTGGGCACCTTCTAATGTGAGTAGCTGGGCAAGCTGGACTAGAACATTCAGGTGATATGGTTAGGGGTTTGGATGTTTTGTTTGTGTCTGTGTTGAGGATTCTTGTTCTCGTTGCTGAATTGATGTATTTGTTTGTTTGTGTTGTAGTTCGAAACCTGCTGGAAATGATGTTATTGGTATTGATTTGGGTACCACAAATTCTTGTGTTGCTCTTATGGAGGGAAAGGTATTACCTGTCGTTGTGATCAAATTTTGTTTTTGGTTTTTTATTGGATGTAGAGCATGCATATGAGCCTTCTTGTTATCTTTTTATGTGTGCAGAATCCCAAGGTTATTGAGAATTCTGAGGGGTCTAGAACTACTCCATCAGTTGTCGCCTTCAATCAGAAGGGAGAGCTGCTTGTTGGTACGCCAGCAAAGCGTCAGGCTGTGACCAATCCTACTAACACAGTGTTTGGAACAAAAAGATTAATTGGTAGAAAGTTTGATGATCCTCAGACACAGAAGGAGATGAAGATGGTTCCTTTCAAGATTGTGCGGGCTCCAAATGGAGATGCCTGGGTGGAAGCTAATGGACAGCAGTATTCCCCTAGTCAAGTTGGGGCTTTCATACTGACCAAGATGAAAGAGACTGCAGAGTCTTACCTTGGAAAATCTGTTTCCAAGGCTGTAATCACTGTGCCTGCTTATTTTAATGATGCTCAACGACAAGCAACTAAAGATGCTGGGAGGATTGCCGGCCTTGATGTTCAAAGGATTATCAATGAACCCACTGCAGCTGCTCTCTCATATGGAACAAATAATAAGGAGGGTCTAATAGCAGTTTTTGACCTTGGAGGTGGAACATTCGACATTTCAATCCTTGAGATCTCTAATGGTGTTTTTGAGGTACATACAGATACCTCTTTCCAGTCTTCGTATGTGATAGGATTTTGCTATTTTTGATGAGCAACATTATCCTCTTTCTACATGCAGGTTAAAGCAACGAATGGTGATACATTCTTGGGTGGAGAGGACTTTGATAATGTATTATTGGACTTCTTTGTGAGCGAATTCAAGAGAACTGAGGGCATTGATCTAACAAAGGACAGGCTAGCTCTGCAAAGGCTACGTGAAGCAGCAGAGAAAGCTAAGATTGAGCTCTCGTCAACAGCCCAGACTGATATCAACTTGCCTTTTATCACTGCTGATGCATCAGGTGCAAAGCACCTTAACATCACTTTGACCAGATCAAAGTTTGAAAGTCTGGTTAGTGGCTTGATTGATAGGACAAAAGGGCCGTGCTTGAACTGCTTGAAAGATGCAGGTATATCAACAAAAGATGTAGACGAGGTTCTCCTTGTTGGTGGAATGACTCGTGTTCCCAAGGTTCAGCAGGTGGTTACTGAAATTTTTGCAAAGAATCCTAGCAAAGGTGTAAACCCTGATGAAGCAGTTGCTTTGGGAGCTGCAATCCAGGGTGGAATTCTTCGTGGAGATGTCAAAGAGTTGCTACTCCTGGATGTGACTCCTTTGTCTCTAGGTATAGAGACACTTGGCGGGATATTCACCAGGTTGATCAATAGGAACACTACGATCCCTACCAAGAAGAGTCAGGTGAGACATGATCATTCTATCCAATTTTAGAAATTGTTCTTTCTCTAACAATCTCATTGTTTTGGCCTTTTATCCATTTAGATTTATAAAGCTAGTCGTTTGGAGCGTAAAAAGAATAATCTTTTCACCTGCTTTGTTTCTTGGCTAAAGTTGTTTCAGTATTATGACCTGTGCCATACCTTGGATAAATTTCTATTTTAGTTGCCTTCAGTTGCTCCATGATAGCCATATCTTGTTTGTTAATAGTGGTTGGTTAATGCATGACTGAATTTTGCTTTGATTTCAGGTTTTCTCTACTGCAGCTGACAATCAGACCCAAGTTGGCATCAAGGTGCTGCAAGGTGAGCGTGAGTTGGCCACGGAAAATAAGATGTTGGGAGAATTTGAGCTGGTGGGCATCCCACCTGCCCCAAGAGGCATGCCTCAGATTGAGGTAACATTTGACATTGACGCCAATGGAATTGTCACGGTGTCTGCCAAGGACAAGGCTACAGGAAAAGAGCAACAGATCACTATCCGCTCATCTGGTGGTCTCTCGGAGGATGAGATCGAGAAAATGGTCAAGGACGCTGAGATGTTCGCTCAGAAGGATCAAGAAAGAAAAGCCCTGATTGACATAAAAAATAGTGCAGATACCACCGTATACAGCGTCGAGAAGAGTCTGAACGAGTACAGAGACAAGATCCCCACCGAGGTAGCAAAAGAGATTGAAACTGCCGTTTCAGATTTGAGGCAAGCAATGGCTGGAGAGAGCGTGGACGAAATAAAGTCTAAGCTTGATGCAGCAAACAAGGCCGTGTCGAAGATTGGTGAACATATGTCAAAAGGGGGTGGTTCCTCCGGAGGGTCTCAGGGTGGAGACCAACCCCCGGAGGCAGAATACGAAGAAGTGAAAAAATGAGAGCATGACGTTTGGAAATCATTGTCTTGAATCATGTTACTTTTTTAGGCTTTTGTATGTTAGCGCCGGAGGAATCTTTGGTTGTATTTTTGATACATCTTGAGAACGTTTTGATAACTTACGTGAATTATGGGTCACTTCCTATTTATTTAATAAGGATAAACTTACGTGAATTATGGGTCACTTCCTATTTATTTAATAAGGATAAAACCTTCCTGACCAGTGACCATTCCTTCAAGCAAGCATTTCTTTGACACGACTTTTATCCTACTTTGTCTTACTGGATTATCCAAGCTAAAAGTAATGATTGATTTTGTTGTTATTCATTCTTCTCGACAGGGCTAGTTTAACTTTCTCAGTAAGGCTTTCCTGTGTGGGAGAACGGTATGAAAGGGATTCAATTTAAAGCCCAAATTGTATACGACTTACTGTGTGGCGTAGAGAAGAGAGGATTTTGTTTCCTTTCCCTCTTTTTAAGTATGGTGTTTTCAGACGTGTTAAATTAACTTGTATTATTTTGAACACGTTCAGAGAGAATTAGAAGTTTAACACTTTGCATCTCGTATTCTCCTCCTAGGATTCTGCGATTTTCAGTTCTGTAAGTTTTTCTATCTCTATTGTTGATTAGCTCTTCTTTAGTCTTTTCAAGTTGTGTATTTACTCCTTTCATTTCCTGAAAGTTTCCGTCTCTCTTTTAAATCTCTGGCCGCGACATATTCTGTATTCGGATTGCGAGATTTGGGTTGATTTCTTTTCATTCATTTCTCAAAGCATCATCGCGTTTCTTTTCTATAAGTATCTTTTCGCGATATTTTTGCATCATGCAGTCTCTGCTTCAGCTTTGAAAGCTTTTAGTCTCTCTCTCTCTCTCTGCTTTGGGGGCTTATGGTGGGTGTACAAATTTTCTGATTTTCAATTGAGTTTTGTTGTTACAAGATCCAAAGATTTGATTTCGGTAGTGGAAGTGGGGAGTGGTTAATCCTGGATTGACGCCGCACTGCCGCAATTGGACGTCTTGAGCAAATAGAGTAGGGGTCAGGCAAAGATCAACAGAACCGTATTTGTTTGTTGGCTTCACTGTCTTTTTTTGGATTCTATTGCTTTTACTTCCACTTTGTTGTGTTGAGTGGTAGTGGTAGACCTGTTGAGGCATCGAGCCAAACACATCTTATGCAGTGAATGCCCATTTGACGAACATCCTTGCTAAAAGTGTTCCTGTTAGTAATAGCAGCAGTACTCGGCAGTCAAAAGACAATATTTTCCGTTTAGTAAAGCGTTGAGAACCATAGACAGTAAGAGTGATCCGGGCGGAGGGGGTTTAGATTTTCTGTCCAGTTTTATGATATCTTATTCTATTCTACGAATCTCAACCATTCATTTATGTAGGCCCCACGTTTATTTATACAAAGCTCACGCAATACCCGTATAAATGAATAGTTGAAATTCATGAGACAGAATAAGACACCATAAAATTAGACAGAGGATCTTGTCCCGATAGAGGGTGGTATACCTATGTCCACGATTTGCCTCCCGGCTTGTTGTACCAAAATTTGTTTTGATACAGAATTCTACCGATAATAATCGACATTGATACCGCCTTAAGTAATTTTTAAGTTTATAAAATAATTTTTAAATTGTTTAAAATTTCAAAATAATCTATTAATACATTATAATGTGTAATTTATAATTTTATATCAATCATATTTCGTTAAATTATAATAATAAAAATTTGAAATGACAATAATTAACTAATTTCTATCGATATTACTTTTTACGTATTTGAGATAAAAAGTCATGTACCTGGTTTAAGACTACTCAGTAGTCTATCAGCTACAAAAGGGAACAGGAGATTAATGCTTTCGAAAGCTACACACGTTTTATATCAGTAGAGACTAGTTGAGCATAAGTCCCTTAGCTACAAAGGGAACAACGAGGCATACGTTTGGAAGTTACACCTCTTCCTTACAACATACACAACGACACAGAGATACTCCATTTTGCCAGATCTCATTTTACTCCACTTACCACATACAAACCAAAAACATCCAAGCCAATTCACTACCTCATAGCATAAGGAGGATGAACTCTCCTGCTGTGAACTTCTTTGTGGCCACAGCATTGCTGTTGCTTAGGATTTTCCTTCTAAGTCCTTGTTTACTGAATTGAAGGTTTTGAGTCTTTTGACTGATCCTGGGAATGACTCCTCTGCCGCTTCCAGTTCCAAGGTAGGATTAATACCCTGCCTACTGCTTACCTTCTCTGATGGTGTCCCTCTGTTATCACGTATCTGTCCATATCCATGTATTTGTGTTGATACTGATCTTATGCAAACCTAAAAACCAAAACAATGCAGATGTATAGTTAGTTTGTAATTTTCTCCTACCTTTACCTTCTCTCGATGTTTGAGTTGAGATGTTCCATAACTTGAAAGATCACCCTGAAGTTTAAGCTCCCTACTTCCAAGGCTTCATCTTTAAAGGTCTGGGTATTCCTTTCTTATCAAAGGTTGTAAACAGTAACTTAAAGGAGGATAGGTAAAACATTAAGGCCCTCTTTGATTTGATGGTTTGAGATGGAATGAGATGGAACGTAACATATTTCCATCGTTTGTTTGAGGGTTTCATAATGGGATGGGATGGGATGGAAGCGAAGGGTTTCATGTTACGTTCCATTCCATCCTAAACAGTGAAAATAAGAAACCTCCGATTTTTTAATCTGAAGTCCACATGAGTGCATTGTTATGTGAGGTAACTTTGAATAAGTCCTTTGAATAAACAGATGATCTCAACCAATTTGGGCGCAATCTTCTTGACTTTCATTTGTAAAAATGTTGCAGCAGCACAAAATTGGAATTCCGGCAGGTTGAATCGCTTGATCTGGTGTTGGAAGTATTGAAATTGTTGGTTTCTTCTGGCACTGATGAGAAGAGCCACTGTGCATCAAAAGAGAATTTGAGAAATTATCTACAAAGAATTGGTCATCTAGTAACGGTTGTAGTGACAAATATGCCGCAAAAGAAAGCAAGGCGAACTGCTGTGCATAAATTTTGTGGAAAAGTCTTCCAGATGATCTCAACCAATTCCTTGAATAAGTCCTTTCTAAAACATTTGGACCCAGAGGCTCTAGCTGCTTGTGAATCCCAGTTCGGTAAGCAATTTTTGAATCTGAAGTCCACATGAGTGCATTGTTATGTGGAGTAACTTCTTGCAGATGCATCTTCAATTTTTGAACAGGGTCCAGTTATTAGTTAGGCATTTTAACTTGAATGATTATAGAAAAGATAAAGTTGCCCAGAGGCTTTTACAATCTATTTTATGGTTGCCCCTCAGCACAAGTTCTCCCTTGAAGTGAATTGATAGATTACTTGTGGTAGATGTCATATAAATACACGGTACATTTACTAGTTGTCTGTCCAACAACTCTGAGGCTGATTTTTATCACTTTTGATCAGTCTTCTTGTGTTTATTGAAGGAATGATTTACTTGACGATTTTATAAGTTCAGCTGACTTGCTCTCTCTCTCGTCCTTGGTGTTGAACATGAGCTCATATGTTCAATAGACTAAAGAAGGGAAAAGGTCACATGAAAATAATTTTCATATGGAATATTTCGAAGTTATTTAGAAGGTTTTCCTTTAGATTTTTTGTATATTTTATACCCAAAAGAAAATTGTACAGTTGGGAGGAAAATGGCATCAGCCTCATTAAAAGTGAGATATCACATATGGGATCTGTAATTCGAAAAAACCTATCAGCATGTTTAAGGATTATAAGCCGCAATTTGTTTCTTTATTCTCCAGTACAAGCACTTAACAGATTGCTGCATTTCAATTGAAGTCCAGTGCCAATGTCCCCTCACATGTTTGTAGAGCAAAAAGGGTTCTAGCTACAGGCCAGCAACTCCCGCAAGCATGCCCTGCTCAATGAGCATGACATAAAAAAATTGCACAAAGCCAAGATCCAACGGCTACAGAAGAAATCAAGCCTGGCAGGTCATACCCACCAGAGGCTTACTTGCTGTTTGAAGCGAGCTTGAGAATTTCGTGTGTACTTTCTTGGATTTATTCATTACTTTTTGAACTTTTCGAGGTAAGTGGAGTGGATCCAATGAAGCTAAAAACAATGTATTACTGTTGTAATGTGTACAGGGTAATTCCACCATTTGATCTTTCTATCATTAACCACCACCTAATTGACCTTGTCATTCTCCCTTCCTAACCTAAAAACACGGATTCAGTTGTCTCTCTTCAAAGACGAGTTATGTTTTTTACACCAGCGCGACACTTCTGCCCTCTGCACTTCCAACTCTACCAAAAAGCAGCCAACAAAACAATTAACATTGAGAACCCTCCCCTGTACAACAAGGAAAACGGAAAGAGATTTAAATATTCCACAATACTGGTGGCTTAAAGAAGTTTCAAAGCAAACAACCAGAAGTGACAAGTCACACCTTGATACAAATTCCTCTTTCCAAAAATCAAGGCAAGTTGGAAGACCTTAGCCTAGTCTTAAAGCCATTGTGCTCATTCTTCAGTTCCCGGGATCTACGAATGTGCATCTTCTGAATCACTCCCTGAAGAGCTCCCCGAATCTGAATCTGCATACCAAAATTCCCAAGCAGTAATTAGCATTTCCTCGAGTAATTCATAATTCATTATTCTCGACATCATTAGAGAAGGATTGGTTCACACCACTCGAGGAAGACGAGTCATCACTTGAACTGCTAGAGCTACTAGAACTGCTACTGGCATGACCGTTGTCTTTCTCAATCTCTACTGGTGGGAAGCTGCTCATTGGCATATCATCCCCAATATCCACATCTTCATCCCCAGCCTCTCCTTTCTTGGGCTTCTTTGCCTCGGTTGCAGCATCCGTTCTATCGTTTACAGCCACATCCTATCACAAGCAAAAAGATCACCAAAATATTGAATACATCTGAAAAATCATATCAGCCCAATGAACAAAGAGAAACCATGTTGTAATGAACGTATATGCTACCTTATTGCCTTCACTTGCAGTAGTAGCAGCCGCATTGCTATTGACAGCCATCAAAGCTTGACGCTTTATCTTGCTAACCATTTTCTTGTAATTAGTAACAAAGCGATCAAGCTCCCACAGTGTCTCTGTATCAACAGCTTCAATATCAAGCTCAATCTCATCGCCGTCCTGTCTCAAATGTCCATTCCTCTTCCTTATTATCTGTACAACTTGTTCCATTTTCTCCTGAGGCAAACTCTGTAATCCAAGCCCTAATTTTTGCTTTTCCTCAAGACTCATCTCCCGCTTATTAGGATCTTTCGCTTTGGGCTTTGGCTGCTTCACTGGTTTCACAGGTGGGGCACGTATGGGCGGTGAAGGGGTCCGCACAGGCAACTGCGTGCTTGATTGCTGTTTAGGGATTTGATTCGACCCACTTGCCGTAATTTGCTCAGATTTCGCCGCAACAGCTTGTATTGAATTTTCATGATTTTCTTTCTTCGGAATATGATCCCAGGAACTCGCTTGCACCTCTTGTACATGTTCTTCCTCCAAACCTTCATCAAAGTCCCCAACTTTATCCCGAACTGGCCGGAATAATTCCTCAAATCTTGAAAGAAACTGCTCGGCAAGAACGTACACTTCATGACCCTTAGGGTTATATCTCATCGCGTTATTGAAAGTTAATCTCACGTCTGCGGCAAAATCATTAGGCGAATCGTACAAATTCTTCCCCAACTTCGATTTCACCGTCCCCAAATCCATCGGATTCTTAATTATATCGTAGTAATCGTGAAGCTGCAAGCTCACAACATCCACAGGCGTATTAAAGATGTACCCTAGCTTGTGCTTCATCAATTTCGTCAAAATTGGACCACACTTCTTCATTAATTGACCATTGTCAGGGTTTATTCCCTTCACGCCCGTCCCAAAATTCGTTGCTTGGAACGGCCTTTTGTTGCCCGACACCTTCTTGCTGATGTTCGGGGTTAGTTTTCTAGGGTTCGTGAAATTGGATCCTGAGCGGATCTGGAACTCTGACGCGTTAATCCGATTCTTCAACACCCGAATCTGCTCAAGCTCGACCACCAAACGATTCTTAAGCTCCACCAACTCTTTCTTCGAGTAATTAGCGAGGTTGAACGTGACGTAACCGCCAGTGTTGAAGTCGCTGGCTCTCCGGTGGTGGTTTATCGACGATGCGTCGTCCGAAGCCGCCGATTGAGTTATGGCCGGAGGTTCTTCGACGTCGTGTAACTGTTGCTGGAACTGACGTTTCTTGGAAAATTTAGGGTTAGGGTTAGGGTTAGAGAAAGGGGCTTTGCCCATGAAATTAGCGCGTGGCTGAGTCCAATCTGGTTCGTTCCGATTGGCTAGAACGGCAGATGCCATCGTCGTCTCTGTAGTCCTCCACCACCACCAGTCAAGATCCTGCCCAATTCAAGCGAGAACATTAATCGGGTACCGGAGTTGACCCACGCGCCAGATCGAACAACAAAAAACCATCAAGGGGCAAAGGCGTAAATAAAGGGGTTAGGGTTTGTGTGGGATTACCCTGATCAAGAGCGAAGAAGAAAGGAGACGAGGCTCTCTTCTTAAAGGCGAGCAGATCTGCCCGTGATGTTTACGGGCAAGATCTGGACCGTTAATTTTAGTTCGCTTGTTGATCCTCTGCCCGGGAGACTGACCGAGTGATCTGGCGCGGACGGTTGAGATGGTTGGACGCAGACACGTGGTAAAACTTAGGGCCGTGGGATGCGGGGGAGGATTTTTATGTGGTGCGTTGGGTTTGGAGGTGAATTTGGGGTGAATTTGACGTGAATTTAGGGTTTATGTGGAGAGGGTGTATGGGGGCCCAGATGTGAGGCTGATGACGTGGAATGAAGCCAACTGGTGGTTTGGCGTCGTGAACGAGAAGCTATGCGCATGTGATCTTCGATCGCGAAAGCCAAAAGCAGCGCGTGTACAAACATCGCCGTGTCATTATGAATTCATGATTTATGAAAGCTAAGTAAATGACCTAATTATCCTTTTCTTCTTCACGGATTTACTTTTAATCGGCGATAGTACGCTTTTGTTTCCTTGCAACTTTATAAAGTATTTTTTAAATAAATTTTTGTACAAAAAAACTAGTAATTTGTTACGAGACAAGACTTGGAATTTCTGAAATGTATTCTAATATTTTAGAATATTAGATATAATTTTTATTAAATATTTTTAATAAATAGCGTTACATAATAACTTTAAATTTTACTCTGACGTGAGATCTGAAAAAGTTCAGTAATACACAGTCTTATTTTTAATAAATATATATATATATATATATATTATAATTGAGAGAGGGCTATCTATGTTAAGTTGTTTATCTATTTTATTAGAGGATATATCGGGGGTTTCATACCCCCGACTAATTATGTAAGTCCTGTACCTTTCTCCTCCGATTAAATATATATGTATATATATATATATATATAAAAGTCTTGAATTCTTGAAAGTATAAGAATAACCAAGAGTTTGAAACTTGGAAAAATTTAGGGTTTTAGTGACAATGATTCTTATCCCTAAACATTTGTCCTCTGATGCAGGTCTTTTTTGGTGGAGTCATTTCATAGGTTCTCAAGGCAAATATAAGATACAAGGGACGTTGATTGATGACACCATGACCTAAATAGCTTTATTCAATAACAATTTTTTTTAAAGTTAAAAAGAAAATTGTGTATAACTGATGACTCTTCTCCAGCTCTTACAAAACGGAGAGTCTTGTGTATTGAAACAACCGTAAAATTGCTAATGTTACAATCTGAATGCCTTAATGATCACATCTTATTCTAACCTTAGGAATTAAAAGCAGTATTTTTTTTACATAAGAAGAACCCAACACGTCCGAACAAAGTTGAAATGTTCCATTCACCTATCACACAAATTTTAATCAGAAAATGAAAGGGACATGCATGTCGGCTTGCACATATTTCAAGTCCTACTTGACCAACCTCTTCAATTTCGTGTGTACCCACGCAGCGTCCTCAGTTGGACTAGGGTTGTTCTATTCCAATTCTTGAATGCCATTTCTTAGAAGTCTCTCCTTTGCTCACGAAACAACTCCATGGGCTTTTGATCTCACTGTTTCTTGTATTATGACGCGAGCTCACCCATAAGTAACAAATGTAAGCCCAGTTTGTTAGTAAGAACTAATACAAGAGTTGGTACAAATGTATGAAAGTGCTAGTACTAATGTTTTACTATTTCTAATGTCAAATAGTTTCAGGTTGAATGAACTATCAAATCCAAGAGTTGGTGAAAGATGGGATGGTACCTGTGATATTTTATGTTCTTGGACCATGAAATTGATAGAGAGAGTATGTGTTGTGTTGGGACTCCAGACTTCGGTTCGAAGATGTCATGCTATGCGGGTACAATCCAACAACATTCATCTAACACCGAGAGAGAAAACAAACACATCTCCATCTAACGACTCCTCTCCTTCCCAACACTATATGGCAAGGTATAGGTTCGTCAAGTGGTGGATATCCACACATCAAAAGTGTGGCCAGCTTAGTTTTAGTGTTGTGGTAGAGATATCTTTATCTAACAAGACCGGTGGCCAACACTAACAACATCGTTCAAGTCTTTTTCTTGACTTCCAAACTGGGATGATCGTGATGGGTATTTGTAATAAATTGTGGATAGTGTGCTTTTATAACCCAGTAAGAACAGTTTTAAGCTTAAGAATTGTACTAAAATGAACTGTTATTTGAGATTCTGATGAGTGATACGTTTTGGTGGCAACTCTCTTTCAAGCTTCAGTGGATTAAAACCACAGGAGCATACATCTTCACTTATATTTGATCAACTTTACTTTTTCTATTGCATTTACTCTCTCTGGGTGCTGGCAACAATAAATGGCATCTTTCTTAGTGAGAACGACTTCGATAAATTAACAAATGGCAGAGCAGTGAACTAGTTGATACAAGGCAAAAAGCTGAGAGACCGTGTGCTTGTGCAGGAAAGAAACCGTGATAAGCCTGTAACTTGTGACCATGATTGCCCTTCAATCAATCTGTCTGTCTACGTGAATGTGTTTTCCAGATTTAGACGGTGTTTCAATTTGGCTTTAGATTATTATTTCTACTCTGGGGTTTGGTTGTTCAGCTTCTGCATAGAGTTTCAAACTCATCCGTGTTTACATGATGTGATTGCTGCTTAGGGCAAGCTGACATCACCTGAGAAATCACTAGTACTGGATTCCTACTTTGTTCCAAGCAGAGAAGAAACAATCTAGGATGTGGATGCAGTACAGAAAAGCTATCGTTTTCTGGCCAGTTGTCAGCTACATATTTGTTTGTCTCCCTGGAAAATAACAGCATGAAAGGGTGTTGTCCTTATGATGGCGAGAGACAAGGTTATGCTTTCTCATCGAAATCCTTTTAAGAAAAAGGGATAACATGAGATTATATCTTGCTCATTTTTTTTTTTGTAAACATCCAGGATCCTAATTACAGTACCAGACTAGGACATACGTCCATTGCATGTGGGCTAAGAAGGACAAATACGGACATGGACACGGGACACGACACCGACACGGACACGGACACGGAGACACACCAACTTCTAAAATTTGGTGGACACGGACACGGCATATATATATATATTATAAAATTTAAAATTAAGAAAAAAATTCAGAATTCATAATATAATATATATTGATTGATGTATTTCAAGACTTCCAACATCTTGATAGTTCATACATATATTTGATACTTTATAAGCCCCTCTAAAAAAACATGAAACATATATTTTATGGAGCATATATTCCATTAAGCAATATATGAGTAGTCTCTAAACGTGTCCGAGCTGTATGCACCGTGTGTCAGTGAGTGTCCGTGTGTCAGTGAGTGTCCGCTACATAGCATGTGCAGGGTGACGCTTAAGCAGTAGTAGTGCTGATGTTTACCTTTTCTCCATGACTAATGCGATCTGTAGCCTTCTCCATATTACTGAAAGTTTTCCCAGTAGGGTCAGAAAACGATTAGCTAATAAGCCAATGAGCAATATCTGGTCCACATCATGTAACTTAATTAAGAAGCTCTTTACCAGTAGTTCCTTTGTTGTTTCTCTTGGGGAAAAAGTTTTGGTTCTTTCAGCCGCAATATATACTTTCAATTCTTCTCATCCGAATCACTCTTCATATCCTGACTAACATAATGTAATAAAATCATGGAGACTGCTTGATTTCATTCTATTAGCCTGAGGTTATAAATTTTGGGAAGCATGCTTACTTCTCTACTCTTTCCCTTTCATTCTGTGAAACCATATTTAAATGATCACCTTGGCAAAGACATGCAAAAAGCTAATATAGACCCCACCTAACCCCTTAAATTATAATGTATAACAGCTCAAAAGCAGCTAAAGCAAACTTGATTCTTTGTGCCTTTTCAAACATATAATATTGGGTTAGATCAAGTTGTTGTGTTTATATTTGAGAAAAGAATAATTCTGCGTTGAAAATCTTCTGACCAGCCACTTTGCGTTGCCACTTGCAAGTTGATTGGGAACAAAACCTTGTCTACTAATATTGTTTAGAATAATTAAATCTAACCCATGAAAGCTTTCATGTAACTTGTTTCTCAGCACCCTTTTCTTGAATTGCAAATAATTAGTGTTATGAAAAACTACATATTCATTTCCAGAGAAATTATCACGAGTAAAGAGGATTTGATTCCTAGAGAGAAACAAAAGATAGCAATTGTATTGGATACTGATCTATGTATGAACTATACAAGATCAAGCAAACAACTTTACTTCTTATAGAACATAAAGAACATTTTAAAACAGTAAATTAACTTTATACAAAACAAGCAATTATGTGATGAACACTATAGAGGGGTCACAACAGCACTCGTCCAAGAGGCAGCAGCAACATAAAGCTGCAAGACTGCAAAAACCAAAAAGAACATGTAATCGTTAGACAAACTTAGATGAAGCATAAGTTTTGTATTCATCCACAACTTCTTATAATCACTCGGCACGCGGTACTAATGAGAAATATGAGAAGAACATGTATACCATCCTTCAACACAGCCCACTTCCTTCTTTGTTGGCGGTGGCGGTGGCGGTGGTGGTGGAGGTGGAGCATAGTTTTGTGGTGGTGCCATTACTGATGGCGGCTCTCGATGACCTGAATGCCATAAAGCATTAGAAGTATGAAAACAGAAAATCTAAACATCTGATCGAGTATATAGGAAATGTTTAAGTACAAGGCAATCAAATATGCTCCATGCAGAGATGCAATGTTTCTGCAATGATTAGAAGAACATACAAGTTTTGGCCTTTTAAGGAAGAAAAAACATGGATGAGTTTGCCCATTCTTGGTTACAAAGTAAAACTTCACCGTTTCTAGATGGATTTTGGCTATTCAACATGCAACCAAGAACAAAATCAAAGACCGGTTAAGATCATACAAGATATAGTGAACGATGCTCAAATTCTCATGAGGAAAAAAGCAACGATCTTCAGTACAGGACAAGCTGAAACATGGCAATAACATACAAACTTTAGGAAGATAACACTATAGTGTCACTTAAGTTAACGCTAACACCTGGGGGAGGGTAACCATAAGCATACTTGGGGTCGTCCATGTTCTCGAGACAAAACAAAAATGAAACAATTGATTGATTCAATCGCAAGTTCCACTTAAGACTTAATATATGAAACGCAAGCTGAGGGAATATGTCATGCGGCAAGGCACCACATAAGTTAATTTGTAAAGTGCTAACCTTATCCTTTGGAAGAACTAGAATATGTCTTTTCTCGACAGCCATGATGTGATGTTGTGGAAAGAGAATAATAACAAATGGCAGAAAACGATAGTTGGTACTTTAAATGTAGTCTTTGAAGCTTTCCTTAAGAGCAGCCTTTAACTCCTGCATAGATTGGATTCTTGAAGTTCATCTCCATTTCTGTTGTACATTAGAAAGGTTTCTAAACGTTCCTTGCACAGGTCGAGCAGGTTAGGCAGGTTGGCTAGCTTGGTGGATAGACTCTTTAGCCAATGAGCATTATGCATTTTTTTTCCATTATTTACTTCCTTAAAGAATTTAATGGAGAAGCTACATAAATTTGATACAAGATGGTTGTTAGATCAAGTGAGATCCTAATTGATAATTTAATGTTTGTCAATGAATTTATTTTTTATAATATCAATAGTTTTATTACAATGAAATCAATCAATGTGTAAAAGATTAAGTTCAATAGAAGAGTAAAGTCAATAAAAGAGCCAATTAAATTAATT
>JANIPN010000218.1:65377796-65391360 GCA_027478595.1 Erythroxylum anguifugum
CAACATTAGATGTCCTTTTAGTGTACCTTAAAATTCTTTATGCAATGCTTTGATCCTCTCTATTAAGATTCAACATATATCGACTAATTACTCCTACTATATATGCAATGCCTAAACTTATATAAATCATAAAATACATCATACTCCCTATTATTGATGTATATGATACTTGAGATAACCATTTTCTTATCTTCACTAACAGAACTCATACTGGTGGATAAGTTAACATTAATAAGAAGAGGGGAAGAAATCAATTTACAACTGTACATATCAAAAAGCTACAAAAACTTTTTTAGATAATTTTTTTGAAAAAGTCTAATCTTTCTACTATTTTATCTTGATGAATTAATTACACAATTGAAATCTCTTTTTTTTTGTTCTACATCCTTTATATCAACTTCTATATCTAAGTATTCCTTTATTTTCTTAATATGATCTTTTTTAGGATACATAACATACAATCTATATATAACAATAAGATAATGAAATCATTATCAATGAATCTTTTAAATTATGCATAAAGGTCTATATTAAATATGTTATATCTAAAATTTATTATGAAGAAATCAATTCTCTTCTACTAACATCTTAGTGCCTATTTTATATTGCAGTGTTCTCATTTTCTTTTTCTTCAAATTTTTTGTGGAGTATATAAATTTTTTCTTCAATATCTCCATAAAGGGAAGTCATTTTTACAACTAAATTTTCTAGCTATAATCAAATATAACACATATCACTAAGGCTTCTCTAACCTTCATAAGTTAGATTGCAAGAGAAATTACTCCATTAAAGTCAATTCATTCTTTTTAAGCATACCCTTTCACCATAAATGTTGCACAATATAGCTCTAATTGGTCATCACCATTTCATTTGATCTTGAATAGCCTTTTATTATCAATTATCTTCCTTTCTCGTTGTAATGACATAAGTTCTTAAGTTTTGTATTTATAAAGAGCTTTATTTTTCTCTTGTATTGTAGTCAGCCATTGAGAGGCGTCTGAATTATCTAATGCTTCTTGAAGAGTAGATCACTCTCTTTCCTTTGTTTAAAGGTAATATGATATATTTCCATTACCATTTTGGTGATTTTATGTGATATAATTGATGAACTTTTAGAGCTTCAAAATCATTAAGTTATTAGATATCTTGCTCTGGTGTTACATTAGAAGAAATCTTTTGTTGAAATTATGTTTTCAATATATCATAATATTTAAAATTCTTTGTGAAGTGTATTTGTCTTTTTCTTTTCTTTTGACTTATCTTCCACAAAGGTCATATCTAATTGACTATATTTGTGCTCAACATACCTTAAGAATAAATATGTTCTTAATATTGGATCCAATTTTATGGTTTCTTAAGTAATATACATCAACTAAACATGACCTTTAAATACATGGACATTGAAAAAAACCACTAGCTTAGAAACCCATGTCTTTTGCAATATCTTCAAATCAATTATAATTGATGAAACTCGATTCACTATATAACAAGTAGTATTGATTGCTTTTTTCCAACTTTATCAAGGCCTAAAGCTCTCAACGTTACTCTTATTCTTTCTAATAAATTTATGTTCATCTACATCATCACTCTATGTTATCAAGAATTGTATGCTATAATGAACCATCTTTTGATATCTTCTTGCTTGTAGATGCATCAAATTGATTACAATTACATTATCCTACATTATATGTCCTAATCTTTTTATTATAATTAAGTTAATTCCTTTAACAACTTTAAATATTGAAAACACATATATTTTCCTCTTAACAAGATAAACCCAACAATTCTTGAAATAATAATTAATAAAAATAAACAATACTTTGCTCCTTATAAGGAAGGAACTAGTGCTTTTCACACATTATAATGAACCAATTTAAGAACAATCTTTCTTCTTAAGTTTGATGCGTTAAACTTTGTATGGTATTGCTTACTTATAACACAATGCTCATAAAAATGAAATGACATCTTTGTAAGGCTAGAGAGTAGCTTATGCTTAAAAAAGATCTCCATTCCCTATTTAAATATATGTCTAGGTTTCTAATATCATAACATTAAAGATCCTTTATTTAAACTTTATAATGTCTCTCCTTTTAACCTATATAAGTTTTCAACTGTCATTTCTCTTTTTATAAGTATAAATACACTTTAGATTATTTTCAAAAACTTATTCATAATTTCAATCTCACTTCTAAGATCATCCAGTCATCCTAGAGATAACAAATTCTTCTTCAAACTATCAATATAGTCATATCTCTTGGTATGAAGCAGAGAAAACAGTTTGGAATGAAGTTTATATTTCACTATGTGTTTCAACTCTTGTAGAAAGGAGCATTTGTACATAATTTAGCTATACAAATTTCAAAAATATCCCCTAATCTATGCTAATTATATTCCTAATTATATATTAATGATAACCAATAGTACAACTAATTGTTGACTCTTATGGATATGTTAACACCCCTAAAGATTACAAATTTTACGATTATACATTTTTAACTTGATGGCTCTAATATCAATTACCTTTAAAGGATATTCATCACAATTATACATAAATATTCCTAAATAGGTTTATAATGATAGAACTATTCTCTTTAAAAGGTCATGTGAAGTATAGCTCTTGAGTTAAAGAGATATACATTAGGTAGTCTATTCATGCTTGAATTGTCATTGTTGTTTCACAATATAGAGGATTGACATCATTTTAAGCACTTGCAAAATTTCATTCTAGACTAAAAAGTTTCTTATTTAAAATCTAATAATCCTTCTTTTAAGTGATATTTCTTCTACTATTATTTTTGCTCCCATTTGGATCATATTTTGTCAATCTTGCTCTTATCACTATCAAGGCTTTAACTTGTGAATTTCATTGCATGTCTTCCTTATTCTCACACTAACTCTCTTCTTTCTAAACTGTGACTATAGCATTTTCAAAAACTAAATAGTTTATATGGACATTATTGTTTAAAATGGCAATAAGTTATCCATATAAAGACTCATAAGTAAAAGTTTAGCATATTCATGCTTTTCTAACCTATAGTCCAACGATGCAAGGTGAAAGAATAGAACAGTCAAAGTATGGATGTGTTCAGCCACCAAAGTAGTTCCTAACACCCAAAGAGTACAAAGTTCCTATTGAAGAATTTTTTTGTGTGGAGTAACTTGGCTTCATATGGCTTTGTGAGATGATAGTATCTGTTTTGTCGTTTTCTTCTCTTCAACGTTTGACAAACTTCATTAGCTAAAAATTATATATAGATTTACAATAACATTCTATTTCTTTTCAATTGGCGTCATCTGTGAAGCTTGTTAACTTTCACCAATTATTGCTAATTAATTGCCCTTAGTTACGGTAGCATGCATCTTCAACTTCCATAGTAAGAAATTGCTCTTTACTAACTTCTAAATCTTAAACTTAGTCACTATTACTAGGTATAACAATTAAGTTCGGGCTCAATCAGAAGTCAATGAGTTATGCTCAATTTGAAAAGCACAAGATGTCTGATCGTTCGCTCAAAATGATGTTATTTTAGACAGCTTACTCGAACTCGAACTGAATATTTTAGGAGTCAATCCCTTCCATTGTAAGCCCTAACTATTACCTTTGTCTGTAAGTTAAAATAAATAACTCCTTTTATTTCATATAAATAATAATTGTATATATAAATAGTACTCAATACTTTCAATAGGTAAATCATATATAATCTAATTTAATTTTTGATGTGGATGAGCTACTTATAATGGTAACTACATAAGATATAGTATAATAAGTAGATACATAAACCTAATTCAAGCTTTAAGACTACTTCTTAGGAAAAAATTAAATTCAATAAGATCCTATGTCAATAATATTGGAAAATATGGACGAAGGAGAAGCAAAAACATAAAAGTTATTATTACTCTAATTCTCTATTTTATTACTCACTTGCTAGTATGAGAATATGAGATTTCTCACAAATTTGAACTCTTAAATGCTTGAAACAAAATATTATATGACTATTTATAGTTAAATCAAACTAATCATATCCAGTTATGTTCTAATTGGGTCTTCCTGAACATGTCTATGCCATATTTTCCTTTAATCACCATAAAAAAAAACATATACTTCTAAATGTTCTATTTTATTAACACAAAAATATATATAGTTCTAATTAATTTTGTATGCTTCAATTATGTGGTTAAAGCGAACTAATCAAATGATTATTGACGTAACTTTTCTTCTAATCTCATTACTTCCTTTTGTTGGAAACCAACCGTGATCGAAGTACGGGCACAGTGTAAAACAAATTTTTTACAGTTTTCGTACATATCTCGATAATCGATAACTTGAGTAAAAACACGAACGCAAATCTTAAAGTAAGGAATCAAACTTGATTCGTGTTTCCTGTTGAAAAACTTTTCACCAAGTCAACAACGAGTTGTTAAATCATCTAGCCTCCAACAGTATCCACAGAGCAACTTCTCAATACTTGCAGAAGTACTAGTTCCTTGATGCTTATTGCTATTTATAGAAAAAGCATTAGGTTGGTTTTTGTAATTTTTATTAAAATTAAATTCTTTAATTATAATTAAAATCATACTCTAATTATAATTAATTTAATTTTAATAAAATAAAATATCTCATATTTGATCCTTAAAGTTTCTCAAATTTTATAATTAAGTTCAATTTAATTAAAATTGATTTTTTCTTTGCAAGTTGCACTTTAATGTGTGATTCATTAGGCTCTTAATATATTGACAATGATTGTAAATTATAATTCTAATTCACAATTAGAATCAGATAAATTAAAACCCTTTTTATTTATCTTTAATTCTCTGATTAAACAATTTATAATCATAAATCAAGGTTGACGTCTAACAACATGTCATGACCACCTAAATATCAGGAATGTCAAAATAGTTTGACTTAACTTTTTCATGCATGGTTATGCTATATAATTTAATCCTTTCATTATCTAATGTTCCAATTAGATAGAATATGGATACAGTGTCTACTCTCTTCATCCAATTATGATTGTTCTTGATAATTAGTAATTAATTTATAATTGAAATTTGAAAATATCTTTTCAAATGTCAATTTACTCTGGCTAGAGAATTTCATAAATTACTACTAATAAAAAATAGTATAACATTCTTTCTAATTTCTTTAGAGTAATGAATCCTTTTTTGACTTACTTAATTATCTCCATATGGTTCATATTGCATCCAAGTATTACAAACTGAATTATTCTAAGACGATTTATAAATAGCATTAAAATACAGCAATTCTCGCATGAGATATCTTGGTAATCTCAAGTATATGGATCAATTATACAACCATTATTATGAGAAAATTCACAAACACATAGGTAATATTTCATTTGAAATTCTCACAGTCAGGTCAGTTCATGAATTTATTCTCTAATAATCACCTATGCTTTAATTTAAATATCTCTATATTTTAATTTATGAGTTCAATTATTTTCTGTACAGGAGAGAAACATAATATGTGCTAATTTTACTGTTTCAACAATATCTCCTCTTGATGAAACTGCAACTAGGAGCATTTAGGAACAATGCGTAAATGTAAATTGAATATCGTAATTTTTACATAATTTTAATTACACAATAATTATTTCAGAGATTTTATCTTTTAGCATTAAAACATCAAATATAATTAAATTAATATACAAAAAATAAAAATACCTTTTTATTAATTAAATAATAATATCATACATTAAATTGCAGCCACGTCATAAATTAACACCTTTGTCTTGGTTTCAAAACTTGGCGTCGAATGGTATAAAGTTAGGAAACACAAAAGGGAAGAGAATAGTAGAAGTATTCGTGTATTTTTTCTTCTTTCCTAAGTGATAAATTCGAGGACCACTGTTTCCTGGGAAAGAGGGGATTGTGCGGAACGTACAGAATTTCTTAGCTTGTCAGGATCTTTGTCTCTTTTAAAAGTGTGCTATTTAGTACCCGAGCTACGACAACCAGAACTCGAAATCTTCAAGTGAATGACATTGAAGGCAAAAGAACAGAGGAACATTGACATGGTAACAAATAGACAGTGTTACAGCGTCCACTTAGCTTTTTGAGAAGTGAAACAATAGAGAAGTACTAGTAGATATCCACTAAAGGAAAATGATAAGAATGATTAACAATCACTTTTAATCTGATAGTGTTTTCCAAATATCTTAGGCTAAGTCAGAGGACAAATATAATGCATCTCTCTTAAAGCAAGGTTTTGGAACTTATCAATCTCTAGTATGGAGTTGATATTTTAGGACAAGCATTGCAACTTCCTTCAAACTAATGATTCAGATGAGTCGGTCCAATATAAACTGACTTTCATATGAATTGAGATGGAGGGGAGGGAGTAATAATTGAAACTCATTTAGAAGGAAGAAAATGTTAAAAGTTACCAACTTGGTTATCCTATATTGGAAAGAGATATAAAATAAGAATATGGTGATTGTGTTTTATATATAAAAGAAATTGTAACAATATGATATCTTTACTTATGTATACAGATGTATTTAAATTTCTAATTTAACTTCTTAACTTTTAAATTACAGTTTTATTTTTTTTAATTAACAAAACAAAAGTATCACTTAATATTTTTGCAATGTTTTAAAAACCGAACCGGAAGTTAAACCTACAAAATAAGAGGTTTAATGTTTAAAGGATTTAATAGGTTAAATAAAATTAAAGAATTTGAGAAGTGAATATCATTACTTATTCTGAAGTTTAATTGAAAAAACGATTTTATCAAATAAAAATTAATTGATTTATTTTAATTTATAAAATTATATTAATTTACAAAAATTGATCGATTAATTAATAAACTGATAAGAGTTATTAAAAAAAAATTGTTTGTTTGGGAGTAACAGGAACAAATGTATAGATATAGAATGAAAAGTTATGCTTGGAATCAACAGAGGTAACACTTTGATTCCCCTATTTTCAGCAATATTCTATTCCTCTAGATTATCGGAGGAATGAGATTTATGGTTGGCTACACTTTATTCTTATTGCTTACTATACTTATTCTTATTCCTATTCTTATTAACTTATGTGAACTAAAAGCTTCCTTAAAATTTGAATCGAAAAATGAAAAGTTAAAAATATTTGACGAGTAAACCGGCCTCAGTTTTTTTTTAATCATTGCACTTTTTAGGTGTGAAAAGAAATAGAGTAATGCAAAGTTAAGTCTGGAATGGAGAAAAATATCTGATTACATATCTAAAGTGTGAACAAACAAAAGTCAAACACGAACAACAACCCCACAACTCAAGAATTGGTGCCACGCAGTCCCAATATAATGTCACCCAATAGCGACCGCTCCCAAAGTCGATGAGTCGGAAGTTTACATGAAAACATGTAATCAAAGATAAGAGACAGACCTTGTTCATCTAGGTAATACTTGGAAGCAAAGAAACCATAATGGTGGGGTTCATGATTGATTTGCGAAGCTGTGTGTTCAGTCACTGCAAATTGCACACCTGTCTTTGGAAATTCTCGGCTGCTTCGTATAAATTGTTCCAATTCGATTTTTATCCGAGCATCTAACTAATCCTTCACACCCGTCAACCACAGACAGCAGTATTGGATCAAAACCGACAGTATTGGTTTGTCATGGGATTATAAGTTATGAAGCTCTGATAGCTACATTTCTTCTGGGTTTTGGATACTAATTTAATAGGAACTTGATGAAGAGGCCAATCCTCTCTTCATGTGCGAATTGACAAGCATGCATTGTATTATGAGATTCATAGTCAGGTAAATTAACTTTGACTTCAAAACGCCGAGGATACAACAGCTAAATAATTAGTTTTCTTTGTTTAAAGTCTTGCAACTTGCTCCTTACCTTTGAAATAAGTATGCAAAGCCTCTTAAGTAAGGTGAGACTGTCTACCCATAAAGTAAGTTCTAAGATTTAGGCCTCATTGATAGCAAAGTTGGGAAGTAATTATTACGTGAGGTAAGTAAAACATAGATACTGGAATCTTATATCAGCCTAATAAACCAAAGACGTTGCCAAATGTCTAATACATAATGATCGAACAAGGGGTACAAGCAGAGGAAGAAAACAAAGCAGTCTTGTCCGGCGTCACGTTATAAAAGGAAATTAAGGCAAAAGATAGATGACAGTGATGCAGGTTGAGAACAAAGTTTACGCGACAAGACAACCTTGGATTGGAAGGGCACAGTTTAACAATTGCCTGTGGGCTCTCCCTATTTATTGAGTGTGCCGTTTCTCTCAAGGCATTTACCGGAAATGTCGGCCTCGGCCCTCCATACAAAAAGACACGATGAATGACTGTCCAACAAAGAGATACTACTACTTCTCAGTAACTTTTTATGATCAAAGACAATCTTGCCTATCATTGCTGGTGTAGTTTCACAGAAGATTAGTCGCCAAGTGGGGTTTAATCGGGGTTTTAGTAAGAAGAAGATCAAAGCCAAAATCAACTTATAAACCTAAACCATTTCAAGGTATTAGATCTTAAGCTAAAATAGACTAAATCAGACTGATAAAATAAGAACAACTCATTAATGTATACATTAAACCACAATTCACATAACATTGAGACATATTACCTTAAATTAGCAACATACGTATTTAGAGAACATAAATATAACTCTATACTCGATGATACTGTGCCATGATCACACTGATCCTTGTGACGCCTTCGACACCACCTTACCCTCCGCTCCCAAAACCCCACCCCCAACAGCTCTCATCTCACCCGGAGCCGCCATCCCACCAACTCCTTGATACGGGGCCGACGTCTGCACAACCCCACCTCCGGGAGCTGCAGCATAATACACCTGTCTCCCCATCGCGTTATCATATGCCACCTGAGTATACCCTGTCTCCGTCACCCCCACTCCTCCAGGCCCACTCGGTCTCATCATCCCCATCGGTCCGGCAGGCGCAGACATCTGCGGCGGCGGCGGCGGCTGCTGCTGCTGCTGCTGCTGTTGCTGTTGTGGAACCATGTTATACACAGGCTGCTCTCTATAAACTTCTGGGCCACCCATCCTCTGCATGTAGTACCCTTGACCAGTTTGACCTGGGACCGGCCTCATCACTGGAGTATGATACACAGTCGCCGGAGCAGGCGCCGGCACGGGGGCCGGAGTCTGGATCATGTAAACTTGATCAGGTTGGCCAGGAGTCGTCGTTACAGTTACTGTTCCCGGGTATCCTCCGACGGGAATCTGTTTCTCATGCCAATACCCCGCCGGAGCATTAACAGCAGGCGGCATGCTCACAGGAGCACTAACAACTTTATCCGGCAACTTGTGAACGTAGTAATCACCCCCGTAACCCCCCAAATTCTCGTCACTTTTATTCCTATACATAGCTTGCTGCTCCTGTTCTCTTATTTGCATCCTATGAAACTGAGCCTGAACAGCCATATGATCCGACCCGATTACACGATCATCATGACCCGATCCGACTTGAACTTCTGGCAACTCCGGTACTTTCACCTGCATCGGTGGCGGCGGAGCTCCCTTTTCCAATCCAAATAAGAAATCCACGTTATTCGGGCCCGTTTTGGGGTTATCCGCGAGGTTACTCGGACCCGAATTCAACGCCTCAACGAACCGGTCCCGGTCCGATTTCCCACCATCTGACCCGAAACTTGCAGCGGGTGACGGGTTGACCGGGAACAGAAACAACCGCATCCGGGCGGGCTTTGCGGAGGCACGGAATAGGCGATCGTACTCATGCATCATGTGCTCGAGATCGTCGTCGTTGGTGACTGAGATCAGAGCGTCGAGATCTTCCCCGGGGAGCTGGTACTTGAAGGAGACATCTGAGTCGCCCCACAAAGCTGCGAGCTTGCTGATCATGGTGGAGAATTTCGTGCCCCGGTCAACGGCGAGGATCTTTGTCTCGCCGCCAACGTAAGAAAGTTGGTTGTCGTGAGGGCGAGGATGGATTTTGCCGCCGTAGCTGCACATGAATTTGACCTTATAACTATTGGCTTGTTGTTCCTCCCACGGCGGCGGGTTCTCGAAATCAACCTCGCGAGAGCGAGGAGAGGACTCGCCGGAGTCTGGATACGAAGCATAAGCATAGTTTTCCATGAGAGAGAGAGAGAGCAGAGAGAGAGCAGAGAGAGAGTAGAGGAGACTGACTAGTAGTAGGGGGCCATTGAAGTAGAGAGATGACCCAAAATAGATCCTTTTTTATTTTGTTTGTTGAGGTCTGAGGGGGGAGGGATAGAGTGGTGTGCGGTGTCGTGATGGTTTTGGTGTTACTTTTCCATGATTGTGACACGTGGAGGTGTGAGATTGGGGATAGATCAGAGTGGGGTTGATGGTGGGGTCCATAGAGCATTGATTGAGTGATGGTGAGTGAGGAACTGATAAGAGCGTGACGTTTTTGGGAGTGGGAGTGGGACTCCGTTCTGTTGACTGAAATGCATTAGGGAGAGGGGCATCAAATATAAAAGAGTTAATTGACAAAAATGGCCATAAGCTCCTAGTTGACGGCAGCAGTGAATTTATTTCAATGGGCGTATTGTTGTCTTTTCATCAGGGACTTAAAGTGGTGGGATTAACGTGATTTACGCGGTTATAATATTTATTTAAGCGACATCCTCGTACAGGGACGTGGGAAAAGTGAAAATGGATAATAACAAGAAGAGAAAGGCTTTGGTTTTAACGATTTCTCAACTGTTGTTTTTGTTGTAAAGTTCCATTACATTTTATTATTGTTAAAGGATAACTGATAATTGGTTGTTTATGCTCTTTTTGTTAGCTTGTGAAGATATTTGTTTTGGGTGTATTGATCAATTTTAGATAAGATTTGTATTAACTAAGAATAAAATTTAATAAGAATATATCAATTATAATAAATTGTAATTATCCTAAATATGGTGAAGATTAATATAGCAGATAGTTAGCCTAAATTGTAGCATCTAGATAGACTTGATTACTTATATAAATCTTGTACTATTAGCGTTGTATGAATATACACGATTCATTCTTCTGATATTTTATATGGTATCAGAGCACCGATCCTGGTGCTCTTGATAATTTTCATTCACCTCCTTCATAATAATTATGGCCGATGATGATATTGAATCGTCCGGTGTCAAAAATAGCAACAGAACTGCTGGTATGGATCCTTCACATCCATACTATGTTCATCTCCCTAATCAACTTGGGTATCTACTAGTACCAACCAAGTTAAGTGGAACAAATTATCAGTCTTGGAGCAAGGGCATGATCCATGCTCTCACTGCCAAAAACAAGATGGGATTCATCGACGGGACCATCGATTCACCAGTTGCAGAAGAAGAACCCCCAGAATTTGCATTATGGAATCAATGTAACAGTATGGTGTTGTCGTGGCTTACTCACTCCGTCGAACCAGATCTCGCAGAAGGAGTGGTACATGCTACAATCGCTCAACAGGTCTGGAAGGATTTACGAGATCAGTTCTCGCAGACGAATGCTCCTGCAATCTTTCAAGTCCAAAAGTCAATTGCCACTATATCTCAGGGCAACCTATTTTTTGCTACGTACTACTCAAAAATTAAGAGTCTTTGGGCAGAATTGGAGACTTATAGAACACACATCCCTTGTAATCAGGAGAAAAAGCATGGTGATCAATGAGAGGAAGACAAGCTTATGCAGTTTCTCATGGGCCTTAATGAGACGTTCAGGATTGTCAAATCCAATATCTTGATGACGATTCCGTTGCCAAATGTTCGTCAGGCTTATTCTCTCGTGATCCAAGAAGAAAAACAGATGAAAGTCACATCAGAAACAAATGAAAATTTCTCAATTGCTGCTGCCGTCCAAGGTAAATCGTTTCCATAAAAAACTTCCAAAAATAAAACTTGTGATCATTGCCATAGACCAGGCCACACCATTTATGAATGTCGAACACTAAAGTTTCATTGCACATTCTGCGACAAAGATGGTCATACTGAGGATAGATGCAGAACTAAAAACGCTGGAAACTCACGTCCACCATCACAGCAACAATATCGTGGCAAAAGGAACGAAAGAAACAACAACTCGAAAATGCAATCGATGTCTCCCAATCAAGTGACGCAAGCAATCCCTCGAATCTCCTCCAGGGATTCACACCTGAGCAGATTCAACAATCTGCTCAAGCTTTGGCTTCATTCGGTCAGAGTAAAAATTCCGGTAATGGTGATATTTTTGTCAATGTTGCAGGTTTGTCATTCTCATCCCCTGTCTGTTCCAACGTCACAAAACCTTGGATATTAGATAGTGGTGCAACAGACCACATCACAGCCGACAAAACCTTACTTTCCCATATTCAATCTCCAACTGTTTCTCTTGTCAATTTACCAACAGGATCCACAGCCTCAATTTCACACATTGGCACCGTGCCCTTTGACTCACACATTAAGTTAAATGACACTTTGTGTGTTCCCTCATTCAATTTAAATCTGATTTCTGTCAGCAAATTATCGAAATCACTGAACTGCTGTATCACCTTTTTCCCGAATTACTGTGTTTTGCAGAACTTGGCTACGGGGAAGACGATTGGCTCGGGTAAGCAGACCGGTGGTCTCTACTATATGACACCTGTGCACGTTACTCCAGTCTCAAACCATGTCACACACAATCCTCATCTCTGGCATATGCGTCTTGGCCATCCATCACCCTCTCGACTTAAAGTACTTGCTCCTCTTTTATCTATCCAACATGATAGTGATTCCTCCAATAATTGCGATGTATGCCCTAGGGCAAAACAAACTCGTGTTCCATTTCCTTTAAGTTCAATACAAACTCATACTGCATTTGATTTACTTCACTATGATGTCTGGCGTCCGCATCGAGTGCCTACACATTCTGGTGCTAAATACTTCCTTACCATTTTTGACTACTTTACCAGGTGTACATGGTTGTTTCTCATGAATCATAAATCAGACACTGCCTATCTCCTTGAGTCCTTTATTACTTTCGCACAAAATCAATTCCATGCCACAGTTAAAGCAATCCGAACTGATAACGACACTGAGTTTTTTCCTTTGCAGCATTTTCTTAAAACTCAAGGCATTGAATCCCAACGTACCTGCGCATACACCCCCAACAAAACGGTGTGGTGAAACGCAAACATCGACACATCCTCAATATAGCACGAGCACTTCTTTTTCAAGCCAACCTTCCATTATCCTTTTGGGGCGAATGTGTTCTCACTGCTGTATACTTGATTAATCGTACTCCATCTCCCTTACTATCTAATAAAACACCCTTTGAACTCCTTTATCATAGAGTTCACACACTTAACCACTTACGGGTGTTTGGTTGCCTTTGTTACGCTACACTTGTTCACCCAAAACACAAATTTCAACCTCGTGCCACAAGGTGTCTTTTTGTCGGATATCCACAAAGCCATAAGGGTTATAAGTTGTATGACTTAGGGTCCGTTTGGTTGAGCTTTTGTCAGTAGAGCTTTTGTCAATAGAGCTTTTGCCAGTAGAGTTTTTCTGAGAAGAGCTTTATTTAAAAGCCAGTTGACTGTTTGACTGTCAATTAAAAAACAGCTTTTTAAAAAGTGCTTCATACAGTAGACTGTTTG
>JANIPN010000218.1:65391460-65409356 GCA_027478595.1 Erythroxylum anguifugum
TCATTTGCACTATTTTCTGTCTCTGTCCCCTACAACCAAACACATCTGTCCTGGAGACGGAGACAAGATTCTCTGTTCTGTCTACCATAAACCAAACAGCTCTCTATCTCCAGTTTCTGTTCCGTTCCGTTCTGTTCCGTTCCGTCTCCAACTATCGGAGACGCTAACCAAACGCAGCATAACAGGTGGCGAGACAGCCGTCGACAGCAATGAGTTGGAGGACAACATAGTCTTTATTGAACCAGACTCTCTCCACTTTAACCTTCTTAACTAGTTTAATCGGGACCGTGACTTCGAAGGTGTTAAAAGAAGGATTTTGGGAGAAAAGAAAAGGATTTGATGGGTTGTGCTTCAATTACAAGAGGTGGTGTGGTGTCGGCAGAGTGGTGTCGTTTAGAGCCAAGGAGATTGTGATGAACATTAAAGAAATTTATTTTGATTTATAAAAATTGATTATTTTATAAAAGTTTTTCAATTAATTAATAATTTGGTTGATTTTAAATAGTAAAGATTATTAAACTAAATCAAATTGAAAATTTTATAGGTTCAAAATTTTCACCATTAAATTGCCCCAATCGGTTCGATTTTTTAAAAATTGATATATTTCGATTTATATTTTACAAGGAGTTATTTTTATAAGAAATTAAAATTTTAAGCATTTGATTAAATTTTTTTAATATTTATAGTTAATATTGTAATTTTGAATAAAATTTGAAATTATAATTTACCTAAAATCAATAACATCTTTAGCTAATGATAAGTATAACTTTTATTATCTCTTCTCGAATTGATAGAAACAAATCACAAGTATTCATAATATAAAATAATAAACTTCTTTTTTTTTGTTCAATAATATCTTTGTTTCTACAAATTTAGGAAGAGTTAATATATATAATTAACATAACAATATTTTTACGATTGATTGATAATTAATATCGTTTTAAGTATTTTAAAATCATACAAAATAAATAAGATCAATAACTATATCGAATTTAGTAATTTCTCAATTAACCTTTTATTATAATTTCTCAATCAAGTATTTCAAACTAAATTAAGAAACTAAGAGGACATATAGATTTTAATACATGTGGCCATCACATTCAGTAGCGAAGCTACTCTTTGGTGAGGGTGGGCAAATATTTTTTTTATTAAAAAAGAATAGAAGATGTGTAAAAGCTATGGTGGATTGGATATATTGCCCCCCCTGGATTGGATACATTGTTTCTCCTGAAACAAATTCCTGACTTCGCCACTGATCACATTATTATTAATATGTCCACATGACGTTACTTATCTATAATGCCATATGGAGCACCGCAGCATCCAATGACAAGAATAGAAGCAAGCTTGACCAAAAGAAGGTAAGGTAACTTTGACAAACCTTCTACTAAAAGTCAAAGAGAAAACCTAAAAGTTATTTAGGTAATATGTTCGCCAAGCACAAGAAGCAGCTGCATATCTGCCATGCCTCCATTGATTATTGGGAGAAGTAAACTACTAGTCGAAACAGCAGGAACAGTTGTGTCATTAACTGGATTTCCACAAATACAACTAGCTAGCTTAGATCTCTACTCTAAATTAACAAGTATTTGACTACTATTATTCCCCAAACCCAAAACAAAGGATTTTAAATGCCAATGTCATGCAACCAATGTTAATTAACTATGACGCGTTGGATCATACGTGCTAGTGAAATGGAAAATCGGGTTTTTCTCGTGTCAGGGGCTTCTTGTGGGTACGTTAATCAGCTGGAATAAACCCATAAACGGTTGGGTCAAGATCAATACAGATGGTGCAGTAAATCTGAGTTCCCATCTTGCTGCAGCAGGAGGCCTTATCAAGAACTGTTAGGGACACTGGTGTGTAGGTTTCTTACAGAATATAGGTCTTGGGGATCCTTTACAAGCCGAACTGTACGGTGTGTCTTTCGGTCTCAGATTGGCGTGAGATTGGGGATATCGATGCGTAATTGTTAAACTGGATTCGCTTGAGGTCATCAATATTCTGTCTTCCTCCCGGAACGATCTGATTGAAGTTTCTTTTTTGGTGACAGATCTTCGAGAGTTGCTAGATCGAGAGTGGGAAGTGCACATAGAGCATACACATCGCGAAGGGAATCAATGTGCGGATCAATTAGCGCATTTAGCTTTTGACACAGTGCAGGGTTGACATATCCTTCAGGAGTCTCCCCAGAGCATTTTGGATGCACTCTACTGGGACCAGCAAGGAACCCTTTATAATAGACCCCTTCGCAGGGGCTTAGATTTTACGCACTAGGCATTTTTGTTTTTTGTTTTCCCTTATTAAAGAAATGTTAATTAACTCTGAGAACATTTTATTTAGAACACAAATGTATATACTCTTTACAAATACGGAAGATAATGAGTTGGTTCAATTCATCGTCCAAATTCAAATTCAAACTGATCTTAGGCTCAACTATTCTAAGCAAAAGAAGAGTTATGTCTCGGGTAATCTTAAGTCTGAGTAGCACTGGTCTGAACTCAATTAAGAAAAGATGTTTTAGAATTTAAACTTTAAAACATCATTTTAAGAAAATTGGCAGGGCTAATATACCCAGACTCAGTTAAAAAAGATGTTATTTTATACTTTTTAATTTTAAAAAAATAATTTTAAAAAAATTGCCTGAGCTAGCCAGCCACTGTCATTTCTATCTAAAAATACAAAACGTATATTTATTCCATGACCATCCCTAGTCCCTATCTACAAATGCAAAACATATGTTGATTCTACACTGTAGTTGTTTTGTCTTCGTTTGAAACTTATTCGCTTGAAGTTGCCATCACAAACTTATGTGACGGTATGAAAGAAGATAATAGTAAGTCTCAACTACTCCACCATGTCCAAGCCAATCCCTGGGGGCTTAAATTGTTCTTGTCATCAACGTCAAAACACGCTTCCCTTCAAAGAAATCTCTATGTAGGGTAGGGTTGACTGACTAGTTCCTAGTCTGCTTTAAATTCATAGAATATGGAAGCAATTTATATTTTTATTTTGTCAATAATTCAACATCTCGTGGATGGAAACCGTGTTGACTAGCTCGTCTTGGACAGGTTCAAATAGGTACCACCATATCCACAGGTCCCTTAAGGTGAGAGATTATCCTATTTTCATATTCATCTCGTTATTACATCCACTTGCCAGGTTAAGCCTGGGCTGTTTATTCTAAACGGACAACGAATCTCTCCAACTCGGTCATGTGAAACTCTGACAAATATATGTATAACCTGAAACTCCCATGAAGAATCACCAGAAATTTAAAAAGGTTAAAGTTCAGGCGACGAATGCTTTCACAAAAAGATTGGTAGAACATGCATGATTGATGAAGCTGACATGCCAATTTATAAGAACCAAATTGGATTGGAGTATTTCCACCAACTGCCAACTTGATCACAGTTCAGTTAGTTCTAAAGTTACACCATTCTCGGCGATAATGTCTCCATTAAAGAAACCTCGACCAGTTTGTGTGCATTTTTTTAAAATTGTTTGCATGTTCTTATGCAACTTTTGTGCTTTATCCTTCTCCTTATCAGCCCATTATTTCACCTGGTAATACAAAACCATCAACTCCTCTGGACGTACTTAATGATTTCTGACTTTCGGATGATCCTCTTTTTCCTAAACCCTCTGCACGTACTCAGATTCGTTTCTTAGATTCAGGAAGGACAACTGCCTCCACAAAAACATTAGTTTCTTTTTTTTTTAACGGAGAAATCGCAGTTGCTACTCTTTAGATGGGCATTAGGTAAATTTTCGGATTGACACAATACCCTGTAAATCACGTTAATCAGGTAATTCGCACTAGACAAGCTATGTATGACAGTCTCAATCGAAAGAGTGTAAGTAGGGGAATCAAACACAAAATCTTTTGACCTCATGCCCTTCTACTCCACCAACTTGACTACCCCTTAGGGACACGAGTAGTTACACCCTTAACTTAAATCAATGAAGATAAGTTAATCTTTCATTTACTGGTGTACCAATTACTTATAGTTTTTTATTATTATATTAAATAAAATGTTTAAAGTTTAAAAGATTAGTTGATATTATGTACAGTAAAAATAAAACAAAAAGAATATATTTATCCATAAGAGAGCTTGAAGCTTAATTAAAAAAGGAGTCTATTAACCCAAGAGGTGTGGTTGAGTGGCAAGGACTCATCCATCCTTAATCAAATGTCAAAGATTCAATCCTTGTCTTTGGATATGGAGCAGTCTTAAATCCTTGGGCTAGTTGTCCCACCTTGTGAGGTGCCTACAAGCCAGCGAGGGGATTAGTCATTGGGCCCCACCGGTGGATACCCTGATCTAAGACCAAAAAAAAAGAAAAGAAAAGGAGTCTATTAAATGAAAACTAATTAATTTACTATAATAACTACTTTCTTTATTGCACTAATTTAAAAGAGAATATTCAAGTTAACATTCCTTTGGTTTTGACCAACTCTAATGTGCTGTGATATAGTATGTGCACTAATATAGATGATTTCAATTCCTCAAGGCCATCGTTTTCGGGATTGTGGAAGATGCTATAAAATCAAGTTGCAATCTTTATCCCATTGGGGTCGTGCATACCTAATCCAAGTCATTATCTTTTGCATCAAATAATAAATCTAAGTAGTTATTATTATGCTAAAACTAGGCCTACCACTCTTTGAAAATGAAAAAATCTAATGTGAAAAGATGAAAATAAGGTGCTAATGGTGAATACGACTATGAACAACATGGTCCTGGTCCTGGAAAGTGGAAAGAACAAGGCATTTTGAAGCATCCATCATCCTTTAAAGGACGTCCAAATCAGGAAATTGCTTTTGTCCCATTTTTAGTTTGAAGATACGATATGTAAAGTTTAAATCTAAGACAGCTGATGTCTCTGGCAAAAAGTTGCTCGGTATCCAGAAAAAGAAATGCTTAGAGAATATCAAGTTTTATATGCCCACGAGGAACTGGTTACTAGGATTAAATGGTAAAATTGACCTTATAAAAATTTACTTGGGAAAAATCACCTTAAGGAAAACAAACATGAAAAGGGAAAAAATGTTCTCCCGCTTAAGTGTGAGGTGCACAAAAGTTTTGTAAATTTTCTTTTTTTGGCCAAGGTAACCTTAAACTTTCTAAAATCTTATCTTTTAACCTTGACTTCGTCGGGAGATTGAGTTTGTGCAACACGCTTAGCACTAGTGGTATTGGATTTGTCAGAATGAATAAAAAGAAGGGCTATTTCGTTATTTTGCTAAACAAAGAACAATATTTTTTTTCAAAGGAAATAAAACAAATAACAGGATCCTCCGAGGGAGGCTAACCCCTGTCATATCCTCCACAAGGATAGTGGCACACCCAGAAAGTGCTCTATCAAAAGTGGTGAGGCCGAGTCCCAACGTAAAAGCATGGTTGGCGAGCCAGTCAGCACACCGGTTCCCCTCTCTGTAGGTATGTTGAGGAAGAACAACCCAGTTCCTGATGAGGAGTTCGTTGATGCCCAGAACTAAAGGATTGAGCGACATGGAGCGAAGCGAGGTTTAAGAATATCTAGTAGTACGCTACCTTACCCTTAACCGAAAAAGGAGGCTATTTTTGGTATGTTTATAACTCAACATACCTTTAAGTAAAACACCAGTAGCTCAATTCTCCAACACACACGTCTTCTAGCATTTTCCTCTACCATTGATCTCCCGAATGTGTAAACCTCTCCAATAAATATTAAGGATTCATTTCTCTCCAACATCTGTCTCTAACGTCTTGATTCGAGTAAGGTTCCTTTATCTCCTACACTGCACGGGCAATATGGGTTTTGTTGCTTCTTGTGTGCTCATCCGGCTTTTGTTATCTTATGTGGATTCATCCGTTATTTCCTACTAATTCAATCTTTGCTTGCTGCTAACCTCAACTCAGCATTGCTTGGTTGCTTCTAAATCAACAATTCTTGTAGTCACATTCTAAAAAAATACATGATTTGTGACATCAGTACATACGTAGGTAATTAAGTTGTTAAATTTATTCTTCTAACCATGACGAAGATTAATCATGTTCTTTATCCATAATAACTCATGTTCTTTATCCCGACCACTAACTCATGTCTGTATGCAAAAGCTACTTCAACTAGACTAGCTAGATTCCTCTTAGACCTAAAAAACATAATGTCGCAATTTTGATGAGTTTGTGAACTCAGTGAATGAACCATTATCGATGTGCTCACTCATATCAAAACACAAGGACAATTCATAATCCAATTCACAAGTAAATCCTATAATCCAATATTGAATATTATGTCACATTTTATCACGCTTCAACAAGTACAACTTATGTACAATATTTCACATCACTATTTCAGAACAATCCAATAATTTATTGCAATCATCCATATAATATATATCAAGTTGTATATGCAAATGCACATGTGACTCCATTCTTTTTTACTTTGTTGTGATTGAGCGCCTATTTACTGTCCCATATCTATTGTGGATACCAGACTCATTTCATTTACTATCACGTACCCATGGTGGATACCGAGCTCAATAATAACTAAGCCTGTGGCTCTTTGCGCACATTCCTGAGCTTAAAGTTCTTTTTCACGTTGGTCACTCCGGTCACAATTCTTTTATCTGATCATGCATATCAATGTAATGGAATATATCAATTCACATATTATGCTATCAACACTTTTCATTCAATGTGCTCATGTTAATTATCACATTCTTCGGATCTAAGTTCGGCATTCAACATTTAGTTGAGTACAAAATGTCTGGAATCATGATAGTCATATAAATATCAATTCAATAAATGAAATCTAAGCAAAGGCAATTAAATCATAATGAGAAAACGTCTAGGTTAACTCACAGTACACTTCAGATAAGTTAGTGCCTTGATGATCCGGCAATGTTTGGATGTTGACATTCAATTTGTGCTTCTTTAATCATGCAATACACACATATTTTACACATTACTAAGTTGATCAATCATTTGAATATTCAATCATACATATGTATATGTGTCATGTTCAATGCATGCTCAGTTGTCTTTCTCAGGTATCCTTAATCACGAGTCTTGATCATTCCAACATTATAGCTTGTATATAACTAGTTTGCAATTTAGGTTTATACCTCAAGTAAACTTGATTATTTTAAATTCATCAATCATATATTCACTAATTCTTTTCTAGCATTATATATATATTCACATAATTTCCCAATACTCATTCATTCATTCCTAATTCATTAATTATATCCTTTAGATCATATTTCTATTCATAAGAATACCTTTATTCCTTTAACAACTCATAATTTCTAGATTTAGATGCATTGATATCAAAACAATCAATCCCTTAAGTTTTAACATCAATTAACAACCTAAACTTATCAAACCTTTAACCAATTAATCAAGTAACTGTCTAAATTCATTTCAAACCTTAATCAAGTCCAAATGTACCAAAGTAACGTAACTTATCTTTAGTTAGTTCAACAATTATACAAAACAGAATTTTTTTCACTTCAAAGCATTGCCCATGATCGTGGGATGAGTGAACCGGAGGTTAAATATTTAGGGTGTTTTTTAAAATTTACATTTTAGTCCAATTTTTTTAAAATATTACATTTTAGCCATAAAAAAGATTGTAACTTTGGGAAGGGCAAGAGAAATAGAGGAAAAAAAAAGCTGAGAGTGATGTAAGCTATTATGTAGTTTTGAAAGCAAGTGGCTTGGTACGGTAATCACATCTCTGGTTGGAGGACCAATTTGAGTCTTTTTCTGGAATAAATATTGGAACTTTGGGAAGGGTAAGAGAAACAAAGGAAAAGAAAGCTGAGAGTGATGCAAGGCTGTTTATAGTATTTAAATATTGTTCTGAAAGCAAGTGATTAGCCAATCAAAAGACTATCTTAAGTCTAAACCAACATTTGGTTTCTGAAAAATAGTAGACTTCAATGCTTGTTTCTATCACTTAATCCTCTTATGGCCCCAACCTAAAAATTCACAAACCTTTTGCAATCAATAAAACCTCTCTCTTTTAACATTCTCTTTAAAGTTACCAAGAAATTTACAAGTTTTTGTGTTGAGTTTCTGTCCTAAGAAATGGTTATGAAACGAACTAACAAGTAAGCGAATTTAGTCTTCGATGAATTCTTTATTATACTCCCGAAGATTAAAAAAAAACCATGTTTGGTGTAATTTAGAAGGGACTCTCATCCGAAAGGAATGATCAAGCAAGCACTTCGTAACTTAGAAACAGGACCAGCTATGTTTGTGTCTCATTAATGAAGTACTTGACTGTGTACTTGTTTGTTTATATGCTTCTCTTTGCTTTTAGTTTTTACGTGGAATTGGTGTAAGAATTCTCTATTCTTCTTTGGTTTGATCAATTGGTAGTATCCTTCGTCTTTTAAGAATAGGAAAGAAAAGAATAATGGTTCATCTAAGGATTTGGACTTGTCCCTTGTCAAGTACGAGGGTGAGATCATCCAAGGTCTCTCTTTACCACATAGCGCGCAAAAAGATTAGTAGCACATCAATCATATATTGGACATGGAGGCATTAAAACTCGGGTGAAAGGGACCTGTGGATATGGTGGTATCTATTTGAACCTGTCCAGGATGAGTTAGTCCCTTTTTCCATTCACGAGATGTTGAAGTTCTTGTCAAAATAAAAATACAAATTGATTCGATATTCTATTAACTTAAAGCAGACTATAAACTAGTCAGTCAACCTTATCCTACATTGAGATTTCTTTTAAAGCAAGTGGAGAATAACAAGACAATTTCAGATAAGAAATGCCGATTCCGGATCCTCTATCTAATATTATAATATCTTATTCTGTCCCATAAATCTGTCATTTATTTATGTAAGTTCTGAATGGGTCCGCATAAATAAATACGGCTCTGTATAAATAAATAACTGAGATTTATAAGACAGAATAAGACACCGTAATATTAGATAGAGAATCCGTCTATAAAATGCCAATGCTTAGAATATGCAGCATAGGCATTTCTTATCTTTCCTTTTCCTCTTCCTCTCGTTAGTTTTGAATAAAAGAAAGAGATGATACCACAGATTGATGAAAGAAGTCGAGCATGGAAAACAAAGGGTCTGATTTTCTTCTCTGAGACTAAAAAAGAAAAACAACCCATTCCTTGGTTAAGTTGAGAGACAAAGTGTAATTATTTATGCCACTTGCCCATTAATCATTCGTCGATTCGTTTGTATTACACCCCATTCCTTCATCTTCAATTCATCTCTGTCACTCTCACCAAACTTTCTTCTCTTCCTCTCCACGCCTCTCTCCCTGGTAAATGTGTCACAATCTCTAAGTTTACATAAGCAGATTGATGTCTTTGTTCAAGTTTTGCTTTTTTTTTTTTTCTCTTGGTTTTAGTTAGTTGACTTCTTGATTTTATCAACTTGTGATAGAAGTGGTTGGTTTTATAACTCATCTTGTAATAGAAATAAGGCACAACTTGCCCTGTTATGATGGTTTAGTATGTCTCATCAACATCTATACTTCAATACTTTAGTATGCCCTGTTATGAGGTATTAACTTTTTAATGCGAGTGTACTTCTCTGTGATGTTTAACCTATATTAGCTCCTGCAATTCATCTGTGGTGATTTATTAATTGCTTATAAAAAAAATTTACTTTTTCTAGTAAGACTTGTGGGTAATTTGATAACAAGTTAGAGATAAGGTCGCCTACTCTTAGATCTCTCCAAACTTTGCGAGACAGCAAAATTTATACTGAATGTTGTTGTTTTATACTTTTTCTAGGAAGACAGAGAGTGATTGCAGATAATGGGTAGCGATCCAGTTCCAAGTTTGTTTCCATTGCACCGCTGCAAAACTCTTCATCTGGTTGGTATTGAAGTTTTAATTATTCATATCCGGATATGAAGATGCTTGCGTATATGGTCTGAAAGACCTCAAAGATGGCTTTCCTTCTTTTCTTGGCTTTTGCCTGCAAATCAAGTCATTTATAAAATCATAAATCCAGGTGAGGCATGCACAAGGGACACACAATGTAGAGGGAGATAAGAGCTACAAAGCATACTATTCTCCTGAATATTTTGATGCACCCCTTACTCCCCTAGGCTGGCAGCAGGTATTATATTAAAGAAAAAAGAACTCATTCTTGACGTATTCCTGAAGAAAACTTGCTCCTTTAAGTTCAAGTCTCGTGAAAACTGTGCACTCTTATTATGGTATAGGTTGACCATCTGCGTAATCATGTGCAAGCGTGTGGGCTTTCCGAAAGGATTGATTTGGTTATTGTTTCTCCCTTGCTAAGGTACTGGTTAGTTTTGCGTTCTGAGCTTTGTTTGTTGGATGAAAATAATCATAAAGTATTCACTTGGATAGAGGTCTACAAACTATGCTTGTTAGATGTAAAAAAGTCTTGTTAGGACGTGACCATTATGTCCTGCAGAACATTGCAGACAGCTGTTGGTGTTTTTGGTGGTGGGGACTACACTGATAGGATGGATGTACTGCCACTTATGGTGGCAAATGCTGGAAACAGTGGTAGAGCAGCAATTTCAAGTCTCAATTCCCCACCATTTCTTGCAGTGGAACACTGTAGAGATCGTTTGGTGCGTCTACTATGTTCTCTTTTTATGTTTCCTTTGATATCATGTACTTATAAACTGAACTATTTAGTATGCAATCAACAACTACACGCTCTAATTAAGTCTAGAGCTTGATGCGTAACTCAATATATTGATGTTTGAGCTGATGCAATGATATCCATTCCCACACCCTCTCATAGCGAATCAAAGATTTCAATGTTCCACATCTGCTTGTCAACTTTGAAGTCCATAAAAGCATCCTTAATTGTAGTTATTTCCCACAGGGTATTTGTCCTTGTCATGGGAGGCAAAATGTCAGCAACTATCAATTACTTTTTCCTGCAATTGATTTTTCACCGGCAAGTATAAACTCTCTAATCATGGATCTGGCCAAGTTTGGTTACTTGCCTAATTCTTTCTTTTCTTCTTTATGTTACTGCTCCATTCAATTATCCATTTGTGGTTTTGTTCAGATAGAAACTGATGAGGACACACTGTGGAAGGCCGATGTGAGAGAGACTTCTGATGAACTTGCTGCCAGGGGATTGAAGTTCATGAACTGGTTGGTTGATCATTACTCGCATTCATATGGCGTTGGTTGTGTAAGGATAGTTTTATTTTATGGGCGTGCCAAAGACCATAAACAGGATTTTATCTTCGGACTGCAACTAGAAGCCATGCCACATATTGATGCAACTTGAATCTTCTTGGGGCCCAGTAATTGATTTTTTCGAATTCCACCAACTATGAAACTTCAGTTCATATTTGTTTGCAATAGACATCTTAGTAATGCTGTTAAGCCTTTTGAAGGTTAAAACATTCAAATTCTCACATCCTTGTTGCGTTGCCATATGTTTATAGATACGAGTTCCTGAGCTATTCTTGACCTGGCAAGTTCAGATCATTCCTGGGATAAAATAACATCTTTAAAGCATTTCGTAGGTGGTAGTTTTTAATGGATTAGATTTGTTACATATTTTGCTTGAGGTTGCATACCGTGCCTGAATACTTTGCATTACAGGTTGTGGACGAGGAAGGAGAAAGAGATAGCAATAGTCACTCATAGTGGGGTTTTGTTCCATACCTTAAATGCATTTGGGAGCGACTGTCATCCATTGCTGAAAAAAGAAATGTGCCAGCGGCAAGTTTCATCATGCTTTTTTTCTCTCAAATCATACACTGATATAGCCATTAGGTTCTTATGGGTGCTTAAGTAACATTTTCATAACCTCTACTCTATTTTGATGTTCTGATCTGATGCAAATCCTATGATTTCTACTACTGTTTAGACTTTAGCTGAGCAGGAGATGATTGTGTTTCAAATATAACATTGTATTTGAACAAAAGGGAAATGTATTCTGGGAGTGCTTCTCTGCTCTGTTGTGCTCTACGGTTTCTACATGAATATCTTGGTTCAGTTTTCTACTTAGAACTCATAAATATTTGTGGAAGTTATGGTTTACGTTAGGGAAATGCCATGCATCCTTCATTTTAACATCTAGATACTGTGTATTGTGCTCCTAATTATGTTGTTGTTCTATCTTTCCCTGAAGTAATAAGAAATAGTTTCTAATATGTACTCGCAGCTTTGCAAATTGCGAGCTTCGATCAATGATCATTGTTGACATGAAGGTGAGTTTCTTGTGTTTTATAAAACCTGGCGAGGAATGTATCGTCCTGTTTCAGATTCTTATGCTCGCTTCTTCTTTGTCAAGCATGGCTGTGTCAGATCCTTCAACAACTAACTATCCTGGAAAAATTCCTGCTGGCCTAGATCAACCAAGTAATTTTCCAGAGGAGGATAATCTAAAGGACCGAACACATTAACCTGAAGTTGCGCCTGGGTTTAGTAATGATGATGTAATATTGTTGCCCATTCTTGGAATCCTATGACGTCTTTGTTATGCTATTTCTATTGTTATTGTCAGAATGGATGCTTTACTTGTTATCTATTGCAAATTAATTCAAAATTTTATAGTTGTTAAAATTTCTAGGTCTTAGATTATTTTAGAATAAGTCTTAGATTATCTTTAATCTTATCTTATAAGCTCAATTTGTTGGTTGAAATATCTATTTTAGTTTTTTGTATTTTGCCTATATAAGACAACCAAATTTAATAATAAGATGGTACGAGAGTGTTGTGTATTCTTTAATCATTATCTTATCTCATCTTATTCATCTTCTTTTCTTTAAAATCCCAACATGGTATCAAAGTCTTAAATCCTTGAGGGACTGTGAGATTGAGCGAGAAAATACAAAGAGAGAGTTCCCATGGCTGCCAATAATTCAACATTTATCTTACCCCCAAGTTTTAATGATGAAAATTATCTAGTATGAGCTGCTAAGATGAAAGCTCATTTAAAAGGTCATAGCTTATGACAATGGGTAGAAAATGAAAGGGACTTACTATCTCTGGGAAACAATCCAATACTCAATTAGATAAGGGCTCATGAAGAAGAATAAGCAAAAGCTCCAAAAGCTTTATCTATAACTCATTCTACTGTCTCAGAAGTAATTTTCACAAGAATAATGACTTGTGAAACTAATGACTTGTGAAATAGCTAATGAGGCTTGGAATATGCTGAAAGAATTATATTAAACCAATGAAAGAACAAGAAGGATGCAAATCTTAAATCTCAAAAGAGCTTTTGGGACTTTAAGTTTAAAGAAAAAGAGACCATATAAGAATATTCTGATCGGCTGATAAATGTGATGAACAAAATTCGATTGCTGGAAGAAGATTTACCTGATAGTAATATTGTAGAGAAAATACTTATAAGTTTGCCTGAAAGATTTGAGTCTAAAATTTCATTTCTTAAAGATTCAAGAGATATCAATCAAATAACTTTACCAGAATTGAGTAATGCTTTGCAGGCTCAGGAGTAAAGAAGAGCTATGAGAAAAGAGAGAATTGAACAAATAATTGAGGGAGCCTATCTAGCAAAGGTTTCATCATCAAAGAAGAAAGGAAATATTCCTCAATGTGGCCATTGTGAGAAGTTTGATCATGAAGAGAAAGATTGTTGGCACAAAGGAAGGCCTCAATGCTATAACTGCAAAAGATATGGTCATCTGCAAAAGAATTGCAATCTAAAAAAGAAGAACATGCAAATTTGGTTGAAGTGGCTGAAAAAGAAAATCTTTTTTAGATTTTTTGGTAAGAAGTGCACTAAGATGTGTTTGGAGAGACCTGCTCTAATAATTGCAGGTTGATGAGAAGGGCATCAACGGAAATTGGTGAAGAAAAATGCTTCACATAATATTCTGAAGATTAGGAGAGAAGTACTCCATCCTTGAAATTTTGAATTAAGAGGGAATATTGAGAATTAATTCAAAATTTTATAGTTGTTAAAATTACTTTAGAATAGGTTTTAGATTATCTTAGAATAAGTCTTAGATTATCTTTAATCTTATCTTATAAGTTAGATTTATTGGCTGAAATATCTATTTTAGTTTTTTGTATTTTGCCTATATAAGGCAACCAAATTTAATAATAAGATGATATGAGAGTGTTACGTATTCTTTAATCGTTATCTTATCTCATCTTATTCATCTTCTTTTCTTTAAAATCCCAACATTATCTTTCGAGGATTAATTAAGTGATAACATAAAAACATCTTCATTCAAGCATTGAAAAAGGTTGTATATGTCCTATCTTATTTGCACATGTATGTTTTTTTTAATAATAATTGATGGTTACTTCAAGCACCAACTTGTAAATGAAACATGAGTTACAGTGAATAAACCTGAGACAACTACAGAGTTGATAATGAACCATCCAAAGCATACTTGAAGGCTCTAAGGATAAAATGTAAACATAGAAAATTTTTGATAGATTTCATAAGAATGACGATCATCAGTTATCTGTAAAGCATCATACTATATTATCTTTCTCAAGCTTGAAAATAGCAGAAACAAAAACTTCTAGGGAGACGCATGAAAGAAGCGATGGGCCACTCCAAGCCAAATTCAATCCTTCAATTTGGCTTCAAGACATCATAAAAGGATAATGGTTGCTTCTTGGACTCGGCAAATAGCTCCTGGAAGAACAAAAATATGATGTTTTAAACAAGTAATGCACCAACCAAGCAACAAGCAACTTCATTTCAATTCATAACACATACCTCTATTGCTATGGCTAAACGTAGAATTATTACTTCAGCCCATGGACGACCAATTATTTGTAATCCAATCGGAAGTCCTATTTTGTCATAACCAACCAGTTTACAGACAAATTTGGCGTGCTTGGCATTGAACTCCTGAAATAATGGAAAGATGTTGATCATGGTCAAGTGAGACACTGAAGGTAACTCATAGAACATAAATGGTAGGAAGAACAAGAAGATTTGGTGCGATTATAAACCGCATTAGATAACCTGCAAACAAAATCATGCATCAGTATTATGTATGACAAAAAGATGCAGTACTCAACATACTAGCACAAACTTGAAAAGAAAACTTAGTGTTTTTCATAACCTAGTTGCGATTATTCCTATTTGCGAGCATTGATATGCACCAATTATGCAGCTCCACCGAAATATAAAAGATGGCTGTTATGTACTCTAGTGTAGGATCTAATCATGAGAAAAGCCACCTCTTTTTTCCTACCCGAGTTCTCCCCTTTCTTTGAAGAAGCCATTATTGGCATTGCAGAGCCTATTTATTTGGGAGATCTTTGTCATGAGCCTAGTGAGGGAACATACTCGTGAGTTTTGACATTACACTCTAACTTAAAACTTTAAGACACTAAGTTTATGGGTTATTTCCACTTGTATGACCCCACTAATTTCATCTCTTTTCAATGTGGGATTCCCACTCACACTTGAAATCCAACACCTCAATAGGATCTTATGTAGTTGCTGGTGTTTTTTTAATCTGATGACTGTGTTTTTCTTGATAAAAGTCTACTTTGATAAAATGCATCGAAATATCAATCTATACATGTTAGGGCCACAAAAGAGTAGAAGCCTTGCAAGGTTTAGATTTTCTACTTGTTGCGTTGACAAAATTGACAACTCTGCACAAAGTTAGCCCCTATTGATTTCTTTCCCTCCCAAAAAAAAATTTATGTGCACCCTTTACAAAGTCTTTTGCAGCCCTTCGTGGGTCATATTATGAATGCCTAAGAGTATGGTTTGCACTAAGGGAGAATTGGACAACAAATAGACCTTTCCCTTGAAAAAGATCAAGTCATCCCTCACTTCCCTAGCAGCTTCAACCTCTGCCTTCTTTATGTTGTCCCACTGCTGTTTCAAGCCATTCAAGGCTTTCACTTCTTATTAAAGGGCATAAAAAATGTCAACTCGTAGCTTAGAAAGAGCAAAGAGCTAGCCACCATCCTCTTCACGTCAGGAAAGTGCATCAGCAGCTCGGTTGAGTCGCCCTGCTTTATTCTCCACCCGAAAATCAAAACTCATTAGTTTACTAATCCAATGTTAACCTCTATTTTAACAAAAATTTTAGGCTGAAGTGATTGGTCCTGATGAGGAAATACCTCCCTTAAAAATATGGTCCTTAGTGGATCACAACTTTGGCAAAACCAATAAGCTCCCTTTCATACACTGTGAGTTTATAATGACGATCAACCAATTTTTTGTTGAAAAATGAAATTGGATGGCCTTGTTATTGTAGGACCGCCCCAATACCACCATAGAGGCATCACATTCTACCACGAACTCTTCCTTAAAATTACACAATCTCAAGACAAAGGTTTCAGGAAGAGCTTTCTTTAAGTTAGAGAAGGTTGAATAGGCCTCATTCTCCCATTGTGATGCATTCTTCTTCAACAGGCTAGTCAAAGGTGCCCCTACTTGCCTATAATTTTTTTTTATATTTCCTATAGTACCCTGCTAACCCCAATAAGCCCCTGAGAGCCTTGGTCTATTATGGTACTAGCCACTCTATTATCGCCTTAATCTTGTTTATATTCGCTTCCACTCTTTCACCATGGATAATATGAGCAAACACGTCACTTGATTGTCCCTAAGAGTGTACTTTGATTTCATAAGAAAAAGATGGTGAACTCATAACAATTCAAAAACCAAATTCATATGTTGAATATGCCCAATCCAAGTCTAACTATATATAAAAATGTTATCAAAGAAGATTAGGACAAACTTACGCAAATAAAGCCTAAACACCTTAATCATTAAACTTTGAAAAGTAGATAGAGCTTTGGTCAACCCAAAGGGTACTACTAGGAATTCGAAATGCCCATGGTGCGTCCTGAAAGCTATCTTCTCTATATCTTGACGCTCCATTCTAACTTGATGGTAACTTGAAAGAAGATCTAACTTTGGGAATTATCGTGCTCTATCGTACTCATCCAATATTATGATTAAAATCTTACCTTTTACTGTGTGATTGTTAAGCTCCATATAGTCCATAAAAAACCTCCATTTCCTATCATATTTCCTCACCAGCAGTACTAGTGAAGAAAAGGGAGATCGACTTAGCCTTATTATTTCTTATTATAGAATAACCTCACATTGCTTCTTTATCTCATCCTTTTGAAGGTGAGGATAACAGTAAGATTGCACCATCATCGGTGCAGATCTCGACATTTAAGGAATTCTGTGATCACAACTTCAACTTGGTGGTAACCCTGAAGGTTCCGTAAACAAAATTTACAAATTCTACCAATAATTTTTCTATAGCGACATAGGTCAAATGTTATTCCTTCATTATTGATACTCTCAATTCAACACTAGGAACTTGCCCCTTCCACTGCACCTTTTTCCCATCTAGCTCAAAACTAATCATTAGGCACCCAAAGTCCCATAGCATAGGGCCTAACGTATGCATCCATTTAACCCCTAAAATAATTTCAAAACTATGCAAGGGAATAGAATAAAAGTCAGTGGTAAAAGAATCAAAATCAACATGTAAAGTTACCAACTTGTAGATACCTAAATCGGACACTTTTTCTCCATTGGCCGCTGCCACCTGTAGTCCTGACCACTCCCTTGTTGTAATACCAATCTTATGTATCACTCCTTCTTGAATGAAATTGTGAGTTCTTCCCAAATCCACCAATAGCTACATCGATGACCTAGCTACTAGTGCTTAAATACCACTCCCTGTTAGAGTAGTGTCCTAAAGGCAATTGCCTTTAGCGCGTTTTGTACAAAGTTGTGTACATATTTTATGCATAAATAAAGACATATTTCATTAATTTGATGTTCATTATTTATGAATTGATATTGATCTATAAGCAAATTAATGAAGTCCATGATATATGACATAGCATGAAGAAAATTATGATGTGATCATACTACTGAGATTCCTATCATGTGCAATTATGTCAGTATCTAAATTATCCCTAGTCATAGGATTA
>JANIPN010000218.1:65472726-65485596 GCA_027478595.1 Erythroxylum anguifugum
CTCCAGATCTGGTGACTCCCGAGTGAGATCTAGTGTTGGCTTGTGCATTCAACTTCTGGGTTTTCTGTTACGGGTTTACTTGCTTGAGTTTCTGGGTTTTCTGTTACGGATGAATAAATTGAACTTTGGGGGTTTTTTCTTTCATGATTCAAGACTAAGGAAAACAAGAACAGAGCTTTTGCAGAAGAAGACGACCAAAAGGGTGTGGTCTACTCGGGGTTTTAAGACAGGTTTTAAAGTGGGTATGTGTGTGATTGAGAGAGGTTTTGCACTTGGTTTGAGGGTTTCAAATTCATGTGAGAGATTGAAAAGAGAAAGATTAGAGCTTTTTGCTCTGCTTTTACAGGTCTTCGGAAGAGACGGTAGCTTTTGTATGTTTTGGTGTTCGATTATACATCTACGAAGCCTTTTTCATGGGTAAGGACTTCTCTGCTCAGTCTGACCCTGACCCGGAGACAGAGAGACTGATTCTTGGAAGGAGAGTAGAGAAATAGAACGTAGACTGAGCAATGCCATGTGAATGAGGCTTAGCTCAGAATCTATACATTTAAGACTATCATCCTTGATATTTCTTGTTGTGGGGACCTCAATGGCACTCATGGTCTCCTACTGGAAACGATTTATGAGTAACTTCGAAATCCATAAGTTTTAAACTATTTAATGAACATAATTCATGTCATAAACAAAAGAGGAAGTATGAAGTTGTCATGCATGCAGAAGGATATAATTCTTTTTAAAATTAAAATACTTATAAATTATTACATATATTTAATATAATTAACAAGAGTTATATATTTTATTATTATCTAAAAATAAACATAAACATCAATTGAATATAAAATAAAATTATTATATGTATTAGTTTAATAAAGCTTATCTTGATAACAAACTAGCTGCATACATCAATTAGGTATTTTAGTTGCCAAATAGATATTTCATCTTATTTATTATATTCCGGTTTGATAGCGGTTCACTACCGGTTGAACCTCTAAACCTTAAACCTTTCCTTCGACCGGTTCGATGTCCGGTCCGATTTTTAAAACATTGGGTAGGATCTCTCCTACCACTTCAATGTGAATTTCTCAGAATCATTTTTCTTAAACACCAAACTGAGTAACAGGTTCAGCATACATCCTATCTAGAAATAAGCGACCATAATTTCTATTGCCTCTTTCAACACACACTTTCTCCTAATTTGCTGCAAGTGTAAGGACTATCAGTAACTGTATGATACGAACTGTATTGAAATAAGTGAATGGATAGTTAATTTCAAAGTAGCCTTTTACGCTTGATTGTCAGTGACAACTTAAGGATGATCTCAATGGTACATTGTTCAATGTTTTTCTCATGATTAGTAGTAATTCCTATTGGCATGAGCTGTCATTTGGAATTAAGTATTAAAAACATGTTATTATAATCAATTAATCCTAAAAAATGTATCTTCATAACTTTAATCAGACTTATGTGAATAATTATTTTTTTATTGATTTTCATATTTAAAAATATAATGAAAGAGGAAGGTACCATTTATATGTTGTATTAGTGATCTAAACTCTAGGAATTGTATGATTGTTTACGTGGAATAACAAAAATTAAAGAAAAGAAGACTATGGGTAATAAGGATTCAATTTTGGGTTTTGGCATGTTTATACTCGTTTTTTTCCCCCAAAAGAAGATGAGGTGGTAGATGGTATTCACATCATTTTTGCCTTGCACATGCATCTTCCAGTTGTCCTTCACTTGTGTCAAAGTTCAAACAATAGTACAAGACAAATGAAAAGATTGAGAATCTGAGTTACAAAATTTGATATGACATACTATTCAAAGGTTGTGATATTTGCTCTTCTTAGTCACAGTTTGCCAACTAATTGCATTTTTTGGCAGAACCTAAACTTGGTATGTTAATTTTAATTTATCATTATGTTATTTGCAATTTAAATTGCAATCACTAATTTAGTAAATGACTTATAATTGTATAGCTACATGAACAAAAGTTGGATAACTTATTGAAATGATCCCGTCAAATTCTATAAGGAGTAAATATTTTTATTGAATTTGTAAAAAAATCAAATGAGTTTAGATAATGAAATTCATTATCCATGTATAAATTTCTTAAAGTTCAACTATCAAAATCAATATATGGTATATAATCACTTACTAATGCCATGCATAAATAAATTATATACTCGGATGGATTTATCATAGCGAACATTCTGAAGCTAATAATGCTAGAAGTCTTAATCTAAGTGATGACGGTGATAACAATATTAATGTAGATGATGGTTATACCAATGCCGATGTTCAAGAATTGTTGAAGGATGTGGAGAATTATACGGAGATTATGTATGACAATACTTTGTCTAATATATTTAATAAAATTACAACAGATAATTTTAAGAAGTTATTGAAAAAAGCTTAAGAAGAATTATTCTCACAAGTAGTTGCACTTGAAGCTGTAGAATAAGTAGAGCAAAAAATCTTTTGACGTGTTGATTAAGTTGCTCAATGATGTATTACCAATTAGCCACAAATTGCGCAAATCTTATTATAAAGCAAGAAAAGGATCAAGATACATATCAATACATACTTGTCATTATAATTCTGCTATCATTTGGAAGGACTTTAAAGATCTTCGAGAATGTTCAATTTTTGATATATCAAGTTCGCAATTGGACGGAGAAAAAGGATTAAAAAAAAAAGATATCTCGTCAATTTTTAAGATACTTTTTTATTAAACTACGATTACAAATCTTGTTTATGTCAGCAAAAACAGTCGCATGTATGAAATGGTATAAAAAATGCATTAATGATAACGTCATGCATCATCTAGCAGACTCAAAGACAAGCTTTTATAGAAAGTTTTCATTGTCTACAATCCATTTTTTTTATTATTATTTTGGTTTATTCTAGAGTCTACTATTTCTAATAAAGATATTGACGTATACAAGCAATCATTAATTAATGATTTAAAATATATTAAATTAAAAGTTGAGTTAGAAACTTGTGATACTATAAAAGTGAAAATTTTAAAATACATACAACTGATTTGTGAACTATAAATAAGTTTTTAGCCTGTGACAATTTGCTCGAATAGAGTCCTTAAAGATATATAACATGCTCTTTGTGTAATCACCAAGCTTATTCTATAGGTACAAAGTAAAATATGTGATCGTTACTTAACACATGATCCTTGATGGTAACGAAGGAAATTATATAATAGCAAAGTAGGAGTGGCTGGGGCTCCTCCTCCCTTAACCAAGGTCTCGGTTTCCAGTCTTAAGAATGGAGCTGCACTTGTGAGGGAGAGTTTTGCCGCCTATATGGTCCCACCCAGCTCGAATCCAGATTAATCGATTGTCCGCGTGACGTCGGATACCGAATGGTTTACACAAAAAAAAGAGTAGAATATAGTGAAGCTGTTTAATATGTTTGAGATGATGATGTGCTAAATTAATTATCACATTTATAAAAGTTTATACGAGTAATAGAATGTAAAAGCAAATTTTTGTTGACTTCAATTAAAATAAAAGAAGTGTATTTTTTAATTTGTTTTATATTTTAGTTTTAAAATATTTTTTAAAAGTTTATATTTTATATTTTATTTAATTATGTATTTATTGTGATTTTATTTACTTGATAATTTAGTGTCTTACTTATTTACTCTTTAACCTGCTTCATTATTTTATTGTTACATCTATATGTAGGTTTACCGAAAATAATCTTTCTATTATACAAGAGTAATATTGTGCGAGATTTTAAAATGAGTGTGATAAATTTGAAGAATTTGTTATTAAGGCATAATATTAACATCATGAATATTAAAAAATATATTTGTTAGAATATTTTAGATATTTGATACTGATGACAAATCAAAATATACAATTAAGATTTAAGAGTAAGTTGAAAGGAATGAATATAAGAAAAGATTTATTTTAAAGAAAAGAGATGAGATCCGGTATCCCACCATCTAACCCGAAACTTGTAAAGGGCGACGGGTTGACCGGAAAAGAGATGAGATCCGGTATCCCACCATCTAACCCGAAACTTGTAAAGGGCGACGGGTTGACTGGGAACAAAAACAACCGCATGCGGACGGGCGTTGTGGAGACACGGTGGAGGCGATCGTACTCATGCATCATGTCCTCGAGATCGTCGTCATTGGTGATTGATATCAGATCATCGAGATCTTTCCCGGGGAGCTGGTACTTGAAGCAGACAAGTGAATCGCCGGACAAAGCTTCAAGCTTTTTGATCATTGTAGAGAAATTCGATCTCCGGTCAAAAGCGAGGATCTTGGTCTCGCCGCCAACGTAAGAAAGTTGCTTGTCGTGTGGGCGAGGATAGATTTTACCGCCGTAACTGCACATGAATTTGATCTTATAACTACTGGGTCGTAGTTCCTCCCACGGAGGCGGGTTCTCGAAATCAACTGCGCTAGAGGGAGCAGAGGACTCGCAGGAGTCTGGATACGAAGCATAAGAGTAGTTGTCCATGAGGCAGAGAAAGTAGAGAGAGAGAGTAGACGAGATTGACTAGTTGTAGGAGGCCATTGAAGTAGAGAGAGGACTCAAAATAGACCCCTTTTTGGAAGTGGCAGGAGTCCAAATTTTTTTGTCCAATTTTATGGCGTCGTGTTTAGTGAATTTTAGCTATTTATTTATGCAGATCTCACGTTTATTTATGTGAGGTCCGCATAAATAAATGGCTGAGATTTATTAAATACAATAAGACACTATAAAAATTGGACAGAGGATCTTGTTGAAGTAGGAGCGGGACATCAAATATAAAAGAGAAAGAAACAAGAGTTAATTGACAAAAATGGCCATAAACTCCTACTTGACGGTGAGACGGTCTGTACTCTGTGGTGAATTTATTTCAATGGGTGTATTGTTGTCTTTTCATGAGAGACTTTGGTGCATTTACGCGGTAATAATATTTATTTAACCGAGGAGACGTGCGAAAAATGAAGTCTTTGTATACTAATTTAACTTTTAATTTACTGCAAAAATATTTAAACATTAAAAACAATGTCTAATTATTTACATGACACGTAGCTTAGTTTTTTCTAATTCATTTATTTAAAAAATCAATTAAAGTAAAAGTAAAAGTAAAAGTAAATTAAATTAAAGATTAATTAGTTAAAACAAAAATTAAATAATATTCAACTACAAACTGTTTTATTTGTTCTTCATTTTTCTTGTACAACTCTCCACTCTTACCATTTTGTGTAAAGTATAAATAGCCTTTTGTTTTCTTCGTTCTTGAGTATTGATGATATAACTCTTGTTATTGTGAGTGGACTGTCGCTCTTTCTGAAGTGTCACTATTGTGTTGTGGTTGGGTGCGATTGGGACTGTCTTATGCGATTGAGAGGTGAGTTCATCTAACACTAAGTTAGATTGTCACTGTTTACATATACTTGGTCGAGGTTTGTGACTTAAGCTCAAGAAGAATTGGTGATTATGAGGGTGAATTTACGCTGATACATCCATAGTTGATGAATTTATTTCTTAAACCCAAGACTGTCCTGCAGTTGTTTACTTGCTTGAAATTTGTTTCAATCTTAATCTAACGGTGTAATTTATTAATGGGATGCTATGCTTTTAATAGTGTTTCTAGTTTAAGTGATTATAACATGTGATATTGTTTTACATTGTTCAACTTCATATATACTATTACCAGAACCAGATTACGAAACATTAAGAATTTGGAATTGACTTGGTCACCATTTACTGCAAGTTGTTTCAAAGAACATATGTTTTTTTAATTTAGTGTTATTTATATTTTTTGGATTTGTTGAGACTCAACCCTACTATGTTCAATGTTATAGGAGACTCAACCCTACTATGTTCAATGTTATAGGAGAATGTTCTAGAAAAAAATAATGCAAAGCATATGGTGAAATACGAGTTATAAACCTTGTGTGCTTTTGTTAGAAAATTTCTTTGACGATTTATGATTTTGAACAGACTCAAAGTTGTGAATAATTTTCTTACTTAGCCTTGCATGTATGAAGCAAGTTATGTATTAATTAGTTGTAAAAAAAATCTAAGTTGGATGGAAGGTAGTTAAACTTTATTTGTAGTTTCTTATAGAGGCTTTTAAAGTCAATATAATCATTTATGGAATAGAAAGAAGCTTAGATTGTAATCAGAAGTTGATTCCTAATGATCTCCTGTTAGGTTCCCATTTAAGTACAGAAATATGCTATGCCTAATGAGATCTTTTATGGAATGTCTAGATCTTTTTGTAAGACCTTTTTTCACTTAATGTTATGGTCTTTGTTGCTGCAAAATTATACTTTCTGTTACCAAAAGCAATCTTTAGATTTGTTAATTTTATGGTCTTTGTTGCTGCAACATTATACTTTATGTTATCAAAAGCAATCTTTAGATTTGTAATGAATATTGCTGCTGTTTCTACTATTTTTTATGTTAGTGCACTAATTCATGCATGTGCTTGAATTCAATTTTACTTTGTCTACCTGTTAAAAAATTTGCTTTACCATGATACATATCCATTTGACATACATTTTGCCTTATACTACAACAATTGTTTATACCTTTCTCCCGTATATCATTCATTTATGTTCTAGTAATTACCATAAAGGAGTGAATTTGTAGAGCAATTGAACATGATTTAGGAGGCTCATTCACTTTTCCCTTGTCCTAATTTTATGCAGAATATAAAAGATAATCCTCAGTACAATACCCCATTCATTGGCAATCTCGAAGAGAATATCAATGAAGAGGAATTAAGGGGTCCTTTTAGTGTGTAAGAACGTTTTATCTCTAGCTAGCTTTGTGATTGTTTGATGTATTAGTGTGTATTGGCTTTAATATTCTTGTAACTCACTTAATCATACTTGAACATTACGTGTATTACTGAAAAAATGGGTAGAGGTAAAATATATATGGCTTTTATTGCATCTACACCTAGTATATACTTGTTCAAAAAGGTTGCCCCAGTCGCAGGCCCGACCACCGCTGGAGGATTGAATCACGGTCTGATCCTGAGCAGCCCCCTAACAGAGCGGTCCATTTCTCCCGTTGCCGAGAGTCGAACCTAGGACCTTGTTCCAACTTACCCTGTTAGTTTGCCACTCAGGCAACCCGCACCTAGTATATACTTGACATAGGAAGCGGGTGAAGTCGTTGTTAATGGATTCAATAATGTGATTTATTGTTGTTTCAATAATTTAGCAGAAGTTGAAAAGAAATACTCTAAATTTTGTCAAGAGAAGGCGTTATGTTCAGCGGTAAAACAAGATTTGTAATTTTTGTTGTTATTATATTTACTATATAATATATTAATATGGATATCATAATCCTGAGTAATTTTTCAGATTCTCTATATTGATTATCCCAATTGTATAATAAGATAAGCTACGAATATCAAATGCTAAGCCTAATATTGTTCAACATTTTTATCAATATAATAATACAAATGTGAGTATTGCCCTTATGTTTTTATTAACGCATTATGTTATGAATATTTCAATTATAGCTTATATGATATTAATGTTATCATTCAAAATGTAGTTGTATTATAGGTATGTAGTATTGGTAAAAGAGTTGAGCCTTTGTTATTGTAAAAAACTTTGCCAAACATCTTCTGTATGTTAGGGGAAGACTTTTACTCGTAAGATACATTGTTGCGCATAAGAGGTGAGTTTTTTATAATTCATAAATATTTCAAATTTTGACATAATTATGATATTTTATTTTAATTTTATTCTATAGGTTCCATGTGACTATATATCCTAGGTGTCTAATGCTTTTTAGTATGAACCTACAGTGCAACAATATGTGAAAGAGTAAAACAGAATGGGAAGGAGTTGCATTTAATGGATCCTTATAGATAGATGATTTGCACTCATTGTATCTGATTATGAAAGATCATTGTACTCCTAAGAAATCTGTAGTAGTTAAAACATGTTATTTTTGTACATTTAAGTTAATACTATCAATATTTATATAGGCTATGATTATGGTAACTATATTTTTTGGCTACGTATTTCTTTGCTCTTTGACACACTAGTAATGTTAATTTACCCATAAATGATGGCTTCTGAAGGAAAAATTCTTGTAAAACGAAAAGTATAAGAGATTTCCATTAAATTGGACATGTAATGTGTGTCAATTAAGAATGGCCAATATCCATACCCAAATCAATTATTCAAGACAGTCTCACATTTCTATACATATTTAGGCAAATTATCCAATATAATCAAACATCCCTATCTAATCCAAATCATAAAACAAAGTTTCAAATACATATTCATATTCATATCACAACACAATTGAAATACATATTGAATTCATAAAACATTTTTCAAGCATGGCTTATTTTGCTATTGATTGACCATCATCAATTTAAGATTTTGTTGGAGTTGAAGTTTTAGGCCTTAATTTTTATCTTCTCCTGTTTTTTGAGAATTTGTATTTTGCGAAGCTTGAGTTGGTTCCAACACTTGACATTGACTTCCACCTATCTATAAAACATTTATAAACAAAAAGTATACTATGACTAATTAGGAAATAATGATAAATAATCTACCACCAACTTCTTCAAATGTTAACATACTGTAAAATAAGTGTTCCCACTAACTTCTCCAAATGTTACTCCATATTCTTGGATGGGCTGTATACACATAAGTGTTTATAATTTATTAAAAAGTTGATGAAAAAAATTAAAAATGAATGTTCACTCACTACCTTATTCTCCTCTGATAAGATAGCTATTGTAGTGTTGGATCCTATAGATACTGATTGTCTACCTTTTCTTCTTGGACAACTATCAACGTTGGATGTAGATATCAGATTTTTTGGTGGTCTTCCTTGTTTTCGTTGCATCATAAATCATATACACATAGAATTTAAAGTGAATGATTAGATACTTAAAGAATATTTATCATATACACAATTATAAACTAGTATACAATTACCTTAACAATTTCAGGATGTCTCGAAAATTGGTCCTTATTTTTGCATTCTCTTTTATTGTGACAAACTTTAAAACAATTTTGACATCTCATAAGTACTCTAACTTTGCTAAACTTATTTGGATTCCGTGGTTCTTCATCTTTATCCCTTCTTCTAGCCTTTTTAGGTCTTCCAGGTATCATTTTAATCAAAGGAGGTAATATAGGTTGTAAGTTTTCAATCTTTGGCCAAAATTTTGGACCGTTAATTAGTTCTATGGCATACTGATAACTTTTCAAATAACACTTACATTTGTAGTATTGGCTCACATACCCATCAAAATCCTCCCTGTGATTTGATATATAAGCAAATACATGATTACATGGGATTCCTGTTAAATATCAAAGTCCACACTGACACGTTTTTACTTGTAAATCAACGATGAACTTATTTGCAAAATGCGTTACTTTGAATTTCAAACTTCCGTTTGTCCTAATGATATAGTGTCTTGCTTTCCATTGTGCAATCTATATCTTCTTTCTCACCCTTAGACATATTTTGTCTATGGACTTGTCCATCATCCCTTTTTTCATGAATTAAAGTCATCAAAGCAACTTGAATATCCTCTAGCGTATTAATCAGACTTTTTGATCATGCTTCAAATGAATCTATTAAATATCTCTGATATATTGTTATGAAGAATCTCATACTTTGGCTTTGTGCTAACAAATGCTTTCACAAAAGTGTCAGGATTTCTTGCCCAACTCCAGCTAATAAAGCACCTCCAAGAAATGTCTTCAAAAAACATCCATCAAGCCCTATTATTTTTCGACAACAACCAAGGAAACCATACTTCAATGCACTAAATCCCAATTAAAACCTCTTAAACATTAGCTATCCATAATTTTTATCAAGTTCATTTTGAACGATGGATTGGCCTTTCTTATCGACTTGTAGCAATATAAGACCGTAATTTTGCATAATTTCCTTTTATGGATCATCATGGCATCATAATAATTTCCCATTTAGCCATATAATATTAAGATTTAGTCACTTGCAATGCATACTTGGTTTGAAGATCATTTATCATCTTGCTAATTGGCCAATTCGGGTTCTTCCTAAACTTGTGTAAGAATTGATTTGCTATCCACTTCTTACCAGCTTGCTTGTTTCTTTGCACTTTCTTACAAATATGCCTATTTTCTAATATCTTCACTGCAAAGGTTTTTTCATTTCGAATCCAACTAGGATAAACTCTAAAAGGATAGTGTGGATCACAATTAGCTTCCATTCTCACACTTGATCTCATCATTGAAACATCATATCCATTTGTAATAGCATATTTTTTTCCTCCCTAAACTAAACCTCACCCTTAAACTTCATGCCAACTTTAAATTGAAATTCTTTCATGTCTACTTTTGGATTGAAAACAACATATTTATTGCTTCTGTCAGAGGCCTTGCACCCCCCATCATCACTACATGTTGATGATTGAACCTCAGCATCACTATCCTTATACTCACTACACTAACCCTTGAATAATTTTGCTGTTCATTACTATATTTTCCATTACTTCCAACCCTATCCTTAACACCATCACAATCAAACCCACTACCAACCTTCTTCCCATAATTCTTCTCGTTAGCTTTTGAAGTGACATATTCTTCATCATTAGTTGAATAAATTTCATCATCACTTATATCATTTTTAAATTCAGTCATCTCCATAAGAACAAAATCTTCATCATTTTGTTCCACTAGAACTTGGAATAACCCATTTTCACTGTCGATTAGAATCAATTTCTTCACCATCACCTACACTATTATTATAACCATGATCATAATAGATTTCAACATTGTAGTTCTTCAATTCTTCCATGCACTGAAGCATTGACAACATGTCCTTATCATGATGAAAACTCAACTCTTTCAAGCACCTCATTGATTCTTCTGGAAATTTGTAAAACATAGATACAACTATATGACCTTTATCTTCCAATACTCTTTTTAGTACTAATATACTAAGTTCATCAACACCAATATACTTCTTCAGTTTGATCTTGCCTCTAACATATTTGTTGTTTTCATTTCTTTTCAATACCCCGCTATAAAGAAACTTAAAATTCACCAACATTTACATTACAAAGAATTTTACTATTAGTTTCCAAAAAATCAAAATTGCAAGAACTTATAAGGAAAATTGAAAGCCTAGCTAGACCAGTAAGAATAATAGAAGCATTATGTTAAAAAAAAGAATTAATAACCATTATTGAAAAAAGTTAAAAAATCCTTTAAAAAGGGTAAACCATAGAGTAATATACAATGGAAAATAGGTGTACTGGGACTTATATTAAGAACTGAACGTAATCCCACCAGTGAGCTATCGTCTATAACTTAACTATATGTCTTCCTAATTGGGTCAAGGATTTAGTTAGGAGAAGGTGGATTGGTCTCCTGAGGTGCTTCAAGACCTTTAAAAGGCTTACCAAGGATGGCGACCTGATGAGCTAAAGAATGAAAGTTGTTAGGAGAAAGTAAAGTAGAGATGGTCATTTCCAAAAATGATAAAAAAAAGGTTTAAGTTCAAAATAGAGGAAAGGAGGTTAGGAGAGAAGATGAGGGAAGGGACAAGGAAAATGTTTGAAGTTTGATAAGCTTTGAGAAGCTGGAAAGGAGGCTAGGGAAGTTATGAGAGAAAGCAAGAGAGCCATAAGCATACCAAGATCAAAGATTTAGTAGTTGAATGAACCAAGGGATCCAACTAAAGAAGTTAGCCAAGCTAGTCAAAACAAATGTGAAGAAGAAAATTAAGAACAAAGTAATGGATTATGACAGTAATATACAATGGAAAATAGTATAATCACAAGCACTGTAGTAGGAGGGGAGTATGACAGTGATGGTGAACCTTCTAACAAGCATGAGAGTGATGGTGAAAACAAACACTTTGTTCCAAAGATCAATAATTTGATAAGTTATATGCTCATTAGTTAGAAAAGATAATTTAAAAAGATCCGTTAATGAAAAACAGTCCACCATTGGGCAGAAAATAGCTGAAAACTTCAAAAAAGATCAATTTTATTAGTAGCTATTGCATAACATTAACAAATTCATGAATCAGAAGAACCAACACAATAGAATCATTTAACCAAATCTAACACCTCCAATCAACACCGTAATTATATAAAAGAGAAAAACAAAACCCAACATCCGAAAACACTCAACTTTAGAAAGAAAAGAGCAAGGAACCTAAAATCTTGAAACAAACCTTACAAGAATTACATAAATTTCTAGTCATTACCATTGCAAATCCACATACAACCCTTATTATATTCATTAAAACATGAATTAAAAATGGCAAAAAATATCCAAAAACAAAACATCTTTAAAATGAAAACATAGGACAGAAGTCCAAATTTAATTGTCTTAGGACCTTTAGGAGTAACTCTCTAGAAATGGGAATCTTCAACCACCAAAGAGGACATTTATATCTTGAATTCACACACAATCGCAAGAGAGGAGACTTGAATATGAAAAACGAAGAATGAAGAAAACAGTCCATAGTTGAATACCATTTATTTTTTGTTTTAATTAATTAATCTTTAATTTAATTTACTTTTACTTTAATTGATTTTTAAATAAACGAGTTGGAAAAAAATAAGCCATGTGTAAAAAATCCAACATCGTTTGCTACGTCAGCGACATTAACAAAAAACTTAACGTTTGGATATTTTTTCAACAAAATTAAAAGTTGAGACACTTGAGCACCAATTTTTAATGATCAAACTAGTATTGCAGAATTGAGTACAGTTTGACATTTATATTATAATTGGTTCAGCCGGATTCTGACTGAACGGAACGTTGCCGTTTGGATCCATGTGTGGATTGCTTGCTGCGTTGATATTGACGGCGGGATCCCTGCAAAACAAAGGAAGGCAATTCGGGGGTGA
>JANIPN010000218.1:65489981-65501882 GCA_027478595.1 Erythroxylum anguifugum
TGGAAGTGCTGCAAGTAATCCAAGGGGTCGGTTTTTCCCGTATATTTCTCCGGAGTAGGTACTTTTGTGCCGGGCGCGGGGAGGCTATCCAAGATGTCTAAAGAAAAAGGAGAGTTGTACTGCGTCGTCGGGCGATCCGGACGGAAACTCATAGCTGCGTTAATCCGGTCGTCCGCGATTTTTTCTGGGACTTCTGCTGGGCGATGACTGGTTGTCATGCTGGCTTGTCTGGCGGTTGGCCGTATAGACGGCTGCTGTTGTGCTGGTTGAGATTGAAAAACTTGACGAACCAACAGATCAGCTGCTTCCTCGATCTGTTGTCGGGTCAAAGTAGGATGTACAGCTGGAATAGGGTCTGCACCCGACTGGTGAGGAACATCCTCCCCAGCCACACTCTGCGCTTCCTGCTCCATGGGTTGAGGTTGTGGTTGATTGTTGGGATCTGAAGATTCCATCTGAGAAACATGTGGTGCGAACGGTTGTGTCATAGGTAGCTGCGCACGTAGACGCTGCATCGCCAGAGCAGCGACAGCGGCTACGTCAGGGTTTGCTGCCGCCGCCTGGCTGATCTGAGTATTTCTGGACGTGGTGCCCGGAAGTTGGGCCCCACGGTGGGCGCCAAATGGTTCAGCCGGATTCTGACTGAACGGAACGTTGCCGTTTGGGTCCATGTGTGGATTGCTTGCTGCGTTGATATTGACGGCGGGATCCCTGCAAAACAAAGGAAGGCAATTCGGGGGTGACGGCCCGATTAGCCTCTCCGACGCTCAAGTTAGATCTTTAGTGAGGGTAAGGCTGCTGAATACAGAGAGAATTAGGTTTTTGATTACATACCGTTATCACGATGATATTTTCCCTTATATATGAGATGCACGTTAGGATTAGGCTAATCCCGTAGATCCCGCAGATCACGTTGATCTCGTCGATCTCCACAATCTCCATTCCTGCATGGGAAGTCGTTTACAGATGGGAACGGACTGCTCACACTGGCGGGCTATGAAGAACGTGGACCGGGCTGGAGCCTGTCGTACTTGTTGGGCTCGGGGCTCAGGGCCTGCTGTATAGAGGATGGACCAATTGGCCCGAGGGTTGTCTTGAATGGGGTCCGGGCCTGGCACGGGCGACCCGACCAATAATTAACCCTTGTTTTTGTTGTAAAGTTCCATTACATTTTATTATTGTTCAAGGATCAATAATAATTGGTTGTTTATGCTCTTTTTGTTAACTTGTGAAGATATTAATATTGCACGACATTGTTTTGTGTATACTGGTCAAGTTTAGATGGGGTGGTAGCATAACCGATTTCATTATGGTGAATGATGTTTTTTTTTTTTAAATCTTTACAAAACCTTTATTCGGTGTTCTTCTATCCCTAATTATTATTCACATAACTCATGTTCTGGGCCTCTTTTCAGGTAGATCAAATAGATATTCACAATAAGAAACTAGTTATTAAGTAGTTTACATTATCTACCAATTGCTTGCTTATAATTGCCAATTGATGCAAAAATGAGGCCTGAAACTTACATATTGTAGATGTGTTTTAGTTCAAACCTTTATGCATCTAAAATTATAATTTTAGTTAGCATTTATAAAGTGAAAGTTATAGTTCTATATTTATTAAAAAAATTAAAGAAAGTTTTTTATTCTCTTATTATAGTTAATTTTTTAATTGAATACATTTATTACTAAACTTTCCAACATTTATATTTGTTAATTAAGTACTTCTCCCATCAACATATTATCTTATTACAAAATAAGACATGAGGTCGCGAAATCTATGGTATCACTTAAAATGTATCGTATCAAACACTGTAACTGCCTCACACAAGTACCAAATCAACTTTTAAAATTAATGTTATTTGTATTAAAACTCATGTGTCTTCCTTGATAAATCATATTTTAATTTTATGAATTATTAATTATTGAAGGACTTAATTGATAAATTAGTAATATCAACCTAGTAATTACAAATTAGAAATATATTTGAAATAATAATAAACATTAATTAACCATATAATAAAAATATTGATATGTTAGTGGGTGTAAATTATATAATAACTTATTCGAAAGTTACAGAAAAAATTGTTCATGCCTGATATTGTTAAACTAACTAAAAACATAATATTCCGTATAAACAAGTTTTGGATTCTATACGTAAAAACCTATAACTTCATTTTGTAAGAATTTAAACTTTGTACGCCTTTTTAAATTTTTATTTAAAATATCTCCCTTCTTAAACTTGTTTATAATTGCATAAATTATTTTTGGAGAATTCTTGATCATTTAAAGAAATTGTGCTATTGAATATTATTTCAATTTCAAGACCATAAGAACGTCAAATTAAACTTATTATAAACCTTAAAAAATAGGGCATTATATTTTGGTTATGTTTATTTATATAATTAATGTTTGAATTAGGACTTTTAAGTTTTAAAATCACTTGCATCACACATTAGCTTAAACGGTAAATTCCAATTTGATGCAACCATAATTGGGGCCTTTGTCAATTTTTTCTTAAGAAATGTTTAAAGCATCTAAACATTCTTGAGTAAATTTAAAAGGCATATCTTTCCCGCATGACCTAAAAAACTTCTAATAGCCTTGACCAAGGAAGGGGATGATAATTTCTCTATAACTTCAATTTTTGCTTTATCTACCTCAATACCCCTATAAAAAAATTATGGCCTAAAACTATGCCCTCTTGTATCATAAATGACATTTTTCCTAATTTAACACCAAATTTGTTTTCTCACATTCTAAATTATGGAGGCATAAATCAAAAGAGTCACTGAATACAAAAAAAATTCATAAATACCTCCATTATATTCTCGACTAGATTATCAAAGATGACCTTCATGCGCCTCTGAAATGTAGCAAGTGCATTGCACAATCTAAAAGGCATCTTCCTATAAGTGAACATACCATAAAGACACATGAATACTATTTTCTCTTGATATTCTGGGGTAATTGGAATTTGAAGGTAGCCTAAAAGTCCATCCAAGAAACAATAGTACATGCGCCTAGCTAGCCATTCCAACATTTGGTCTATGAAAGGCAAAGGGAAGTAATCTTTCCTTATCGCACCATTCATCTTCCTGTAATCGATGCATACTCTCCACCTAGTGATAGTTCTTGCAGAAATCAACTCATTTTTCTCAATGGGTACCATTGTCATTCCTCCCTTCTTTAGAACAACTTGCATAGGACTTAAAAACTACCAAAAACAGGGTAAATCACACTAGCATCTAGGAGTTTAATTACCTTTGCCTTTACCACTTCCTTCAAAATAGGATTCAACCTCCTTTGGGGCTGTACCACTAGTTTGAACTCCTCCATCAGAATCTTGTGTGTTTAAAAGGAAGGGTTGATTCCTCTAATATTGGAGATCTTCCAAGCAATAGATCTTTTATGCTCCTTAAGCACATTTAACAATTTTCTTTTTGATCCACTTCTATAGTTGATGCAATAATTATGGGCAATTTTGACTCCTTCTCAAGAAATGCATATTCCAAATGATCAGTAAGTTTCTTCATCTCTAACTCTAATGGTTATTCAAAAGAGGGTTTCAACCTCGTCTGTTTATTTTTGTCAATCCCTTCAAACTCTTTCTTTCTCACAAGAGGCTTATTGGCCTTATCTTCATCCTCACCTTGAATAATAGACAACTCCTGCACATCTTTAGACAAAATTTCCTGCATAATATTTAAGTTACATAATCATTAATATCAATAAAATAATAATAATTATTATGTTTAAAGTAATGTCACATGACATTAAATATTTTAAAAGTGATCTTTTCTTCTTCCACCTTAATAACCAGTTTGCCATAGTTAACATCAATAATGACTCTAATTATAGTTAGAAAGGGTCGACCTAGAATCAAATGTACTTCTATATCTTCATCCACATCAAGTACTACAAAATCCACTGGTAAGATGACCTATCAATTTTAACAAGTATATCCTTAATGATACCCCTAGGATATTTAACAGATCTATCGGCCAATTGAATACTCATCCTAATCTGTTTGAGTTCCTCTAATCTCAATTTCTTAAATAATGCTAGCCCCCAAATAAGCTAAACCCTTTTTTATTGACAAATTACCAATAAAATAAGGGATAGTAGAACTTCCTAGATCTTTAAGTTTCTCAAGTAATTTGTTTCGCAGGATTTTCGAGCATTCCTTACTTAATCTCACAGTAGCTAACTCCTCTAACTTCCTCTTTTTAGATAGTAACTACTTCAAGATACGTTATGTACTTGGGCATCTACAAAAGAGCTTTAACAAAATGTAAGTTTATATGAAGTTGTGTAAACAGTTCAAGGAATTTACCAAATTGCTCATCCGTGTGATCTTTCTTCAACTTTGCTAGATATGAGATGTTAGATTAAAATTCCTTAATTTTTGGAGGATGCACTACATATTTAGATTTCTCTTGAATCTTTGTGTTATTCTCTTTCTCACTTTAGATCTTGCTATTAGCTTGTACTTCCTTTTCGTTCCACAGGGTGATTACCTTCATATGTTCCTTAGGATTTATATCAGTGGTACTAAGCAAACTCCCTTGTGATCTTTTAGATAATATTTTTCTAGTTAAATGACCTGAATCTCCAAATTAAGTATATAATTCTCTTTTCTCTAATGTCTTATGTCTGATTCTTGAACAAATTTGGCCATCATATCTTCTAGATTTGGCTTCTTAGCTTAAGGCGTTGTTACAGAAATTCAGGTGGAGGGTTGTTCCTTACTTGCCCTTGATTCTCATAAGAGAAATTGGCATGATTCCTCCATCCCAAAATGTACGTATTACTACATAAATTGTTATAAGGTCTAGAAGCATTCCTCATATAGTCCACATGCTCGGGGTATAGTGCCTGACAATCTTGTCCTGAATGTCTTAGCCCACACACTTCAAATTGTATAACCTAAAATTGTGGAATCATAATCAATCTGTCTAATTTTCCATTCAAAGCTTCATCTTGGTTTACCAATTATGTCACTGCATCAACTTTATATATACCCAATGGTTTGTTAAGTGTTGCTTAAGAAGAGCACCAATGATAGTTGTTCATTACCATGTCTTTGATGAGGTCATAGGTTGCTTCAGGTGTCTTATTGTTCAAAGTACCCCCAACCATAGCATTTATTGTCTATCTTGCAATCTGATTTAACCTATTATAGAAGGTCTAAATTTGCATCCATATTGGTAGACCATGATGTGGGCATTTCCTTAACATCTCCTTGAACCTCTCCCATATGTCACATAATGCTTTTGAATCAACCTTGGAATAGGAGGAGATATCATTCCTCAACTTGGCAATCTTTGCTAGTGGAAAGTACTTCAAAAGGAACTTCTTTGGAGCTTGATGCCACATTATAAATGATGATTTGGGCAAAGAGTTTAACCATTGCTTCACCTATCCCCTCAATGAAAACAAGAATAATCTTAATCTTATTGCATTGTCATTGGCACCATTAATCTTGAATGTATCACAAATTTCTAGAAAATTTGAGATATCTGCATTTGTATCCTCATCTATTAGCTTATCAAATTGAATAGATTTTTGCACCATCTGAATGATACTTGGCTAGATTTTGAAATTGTTTGCGTTAATAGTCAGCCTAGCAATGTTAGACTCTGGTCCTTTTAAGTCCGGTCTAGCGTAATCAAACATTGTTCTTGGTTAGTTTGCCATGGTTCTTGATTCTTCAGTATCAATATGACCTTCTAAGTCTTCTATTTGCCGATCTAACTCAAACTCTTTAGGTTGTATTTTATAGATATTTTGACGAGCTATTCTCTCAATATTTGGATCTTAATCTACTAATCTCGATGGATGACATCGAATCATAAACTGACCTTAAGATTTGTGAAAGACAAGAAAACCAAATAGTCAATAAAATAAAAATAAACTAAAAACAAAAATAAAATAAAATAAAAATGGTTAGATTAATAAAAGCTAGGCTTTCCTAATATTATAGTCCCTGGTAAAAGTGTCAAAAACTTTATTAATTTATTTTGTGCTTATAATGATTTATAATTTTTCAACACAAATGTACAACATAGCGGTAGCTCACACTAGTAAGTATGAGTCGATCCCACGAGGACTGTAAGTACTAGTACTAACTCTTTTTTAATTATCTAACTACCAATTCAGGTTATGAATTTATTTGAAAATTAAAGAAAATAAACTAAACAAAAGTTAGCATAATAATGATCTTAGATAAAGAAAATACTACAATTATTCAGTATCAAATAAGTAGTACCTAGGTGATGAATCCCCTTAAGATGTCTTAAACACTAACCCTTTATCTTACAACTAAATTATTGATTATTGCACTATGGCAATTCTTATCTTATGTTAATATCTTTCTCACGACTAGCAACTAACTCTTTGTTAATTAACCGAAATCTCTTTTTAGATAAAACCCTTAAATTACATTACTGATTCGTGAATTTTACTATTAGGTTTAACCCTAATTTAAAGGATTTATGTTGGCCTATCTCTATGTTTACCTGCAACTTCTTCCAATTATGATAAATCTATTCACACGGAAGGATTTATCAATCTCAATCATATGAAATCAAATATTGGACTAATACTTTAGATATATTAGTTTAAGAATAAAATTCATAATTGAATCATAATAAATCAATCAATAAAACTACATTAAATAAACGATTATATCTTACTATTATCATAACTTACGATTCATCACACTTAGGCACTAAACAATTTAGTTCCTATACATAGAAAACAAATCCAATAACAAATATTCAGAAGTGCAAATGGAAATAAAAGAATCCATATTCTAAATCCCCTTTTTGTCATTAATGAATCTTCTTACAATTTGGATTGAAGGATGCTCTCTATCAGATCTTGTGACATAATCTTCATGTTTTCCTCATCCTTTGTTCAAAAGTGCCTCTTCTTTGTGTTTCATACTACTCCAAAATGCTTCTAATTTGCCTCCTTTCTTTTTATCCTTTAATAATATCTTTTTATAGTAAAAACTAGGGTTTCTCGGATGTAAACTGTTACTTACACGGTCATGTACGTAAGTGATTGTATATCTCTAAAAACACCCAAATTTGTAACTTTACACTGTCATAGAGACTTACGCGGGCACATACAAGGTCATGTATGTCAACATACATGGAAGTGTAATTCCACACATTTAGGAATTATGTTGTTAAAGCTCTACATATTTATAGAGACTTATGCGGTCATTATACACAACTGTATAAGTCAACAATTGCTCCAATGCTGCTTTCATTCCATGCCACGTTTCACCTGAATACATCTCCTCTTGGTTTGTGAAAGCAATTATCAACTAAAAACACACTTGAAGAAAATTAAGTACCAAAAATATTATAAAACTCTTAAATAATAAGCAAAGCACATTAAATATGAGCATATAAATATAGAAAAACGATTGCCTATCAATTATGATAGTTGAATGTATCATGAAGCATTCTTTCTATTGTCGTATTATAATGTTGATAACAATTAAGTTGTTAATGCGATTAATGTTGATGATTGAATGTATCTTGATTATGATGATTGAATGTATCATGAAAGTGCTCTTTTTATTGTCTTATTATAATATTGGTAACATTTATGTTGTTAATGTGATTAATGTATCATAAAAGTGCTTTTTTAATAACAACAATAACAACCTAGCAAAAAGTTTGCTAAAATGCTAAGTTTGGAGAGGTTAAGTAGTACGCAACCTTACCACTATTTAGTAGGGTGGTTGTTTCTGACATAGAAGTGCTTTTTTATAGTTTATTGTAATGTTGGTAACATTTATCTTACTAATGTGATTAATATTGATTATTGAATATATCTTCATTATAATAATTGAATGTATCATGAAAGTGCCTTTTCTATTATTTTATTGCAATGTTAGCAACATTTATGTAATTTTTTTCTTATAGATATCCAATATAATAGTACCTAAAAGAAAAAAAGGGATAAAGGTGGTTGCTATAAAAATTGTAGAACAGATGGATGTACAACTTCGACCAAATCAATCAGTTGATGTTAGAAATTTAATTCCTTGCCAATAATAAAATTCTACGTCAATTAATCAAGTAGGTTTAATTTCTATACCTTCAAATGAATATATATTCAAATATATATCTTTTTCTTATCATATTCTTTTTTTATCTATAGGAAATAGAGCTTGTTCTAGTACATTGCCACAATAAAGTAACAATATTATTCCACCTTCAAGTCACACGCAATAACTTCATTATGCCTCAAACAACAATGAAGCTACTAGTGCAATTTTGTTAATTTTTAATACCTTCAACTAGACTTATGCTTAAATATATATTTATCTATTATAATATTTTCTTACCATCATTTTTGTTGTTGTCAACTTTCATTGCTAGTATTAGAAAAGAAGGTTGAGGAAAAACTAGAGGTTATGGATTACAATGAATGAATGTTGTAATGAATTGCAAATTATCAATATAGATGGATACTCAACAAGGTCATCTTGTAGACAAGGTCCAATATGCAAAATTGTCAAGTGACTTAGGGATTATTGTGAGAACATAATTACCTTGTCTGAAACATGTTAAGGACTTGAAAGAAGACAACTTGCTTGAAAATGCTTTGGAAAAAGTTACGATAGTTATACTAAACATTTAACTTTATGCAACATTGTTTTAATGATTTTAAGATTAATTACATTTTGACTTATTATTCATAGCTGAAATTGAATATTGTGGATATTAAGAACCCAAATGTTTTAAACTGTGTTATTTCATTATTAAAAGAAAGGAGCAAGGATCGTTGTCTCAAGTTGCATAAGTATTATAAATCTTTATCTTCTTATGCAGAGGCATGAGGTTATGTTCTCAAACAAATGTCTGAAAAATTGGAATAGTTTATGGGATTATTGGGCTGACCCAAAAGTTTAAGTTTGTTTTCTTTGCCTTCACGTTTACTTGCATTAATCTTGTTAAATGATTTAAATTCTAAGTTAAGTTTTTTTTTAATCTAGGAAAATTATGAGAAGGCAAGAATCAGTGGATCAAAATTAAAAACAACTCATAATCAAAGGTTACAGTCATTTGTAGTTGTCTGAAATAAGCATGTAAGATCTATATATATCTGCAAGTTATACTTAAATAAATAAACACTAAATTATTTATTGTGCATTTTTTTTGTTTGATAAAATAAAGTGAGAAAGAACTAAATAGACAAGAGTGTGATATGGCCATACTGTATAAAGTCACTCACTATAACGAAGGTAAATGATGAGTGCAAGAAGAAGCAAAAAAATAACTGTGTAAGTACAAAAATTTGTTCATTTATTAATGTAGTAGCTGGTACTATGTGGAGTAAATATTTTTTATTTTTTAAATTTTACAATAAGATATAAGAGTTATTAGAGAAGTCTATTTTTGAGGGAAATGAGCTCAGTGCAGAAGACATTTGTGATACAGTACTTAGTACTCGTTCCAGCTATATGAAAGGCCTTGGTTATAGCCCTAAACTAAAAGTTTCAACCTCAAATATAAAACAATCATTGAACATCTTCAAAAGGAAAAACAACAAGCTTAAGACTGTATTACAAGCTAAAGTAATCAGGGGATAAGAAACTCGAGGTAAATTAGCAAAATGATATGTTATTTAAAAGATTACTTGACGTACATTATCATTAAAATGGTGAGGAAAGTGAAAGGTATTAATTCTATCTCTTATACTTTTTCTACCACTTCTTGTATGTACTATAATTTAATTTTAATATTTTTCTCGAATTACAGAATGGATGAAGGATGACTCTGGTAACTTATGCTTGGACTATGATACTATGGCGACCATTGTTTTGGAATATTTTTCGAACCTGTTTGGCACTCCTATTGGAAGTCATAACTTTGACGAGTTTTCATGTATTAATCAGGTAGTGAGTGATCAGGATAATGCTCAGCTTCTAGCTCCGTTTACCAAGGCAGAATTTAAGAAAGCGATCTTTGACATGCACCCTGATAAAGCACCTGGCCCAGATGGCATGAATCCGGCATTTTTCCAAAAGTGTTGGAGTATTATTGGTGATGATATTTTTACTCAGAGTTGTGAGTGGCTGGATAAATGTGAGTTTCCTGAGGGGTTAAATAATACTACTATTGTCCTTGTTCCGAAGAAGGATAATGCAAGTGGTATGACGGATTTGCGGCCTATTGCGTTATGTAATGTGCTTTATAAGATCATCGCTAAGGTTCTTGCTAACAGGCTCAAGGTCATTTTACCCAGAATTATCTCTCCTATGCAATCGGCGTTTGTTCCGGGTCGGTTAATTTCGGATAATATTATGGTTGCTTTTGAATTGATTCATCACATGAAGAACAAAAGTCGCGGATCAAGTGGAGATGTTGCGTTTAAAATTGATATTAGCAAGGCTTATGATAGGGTGGATTGGAGTTATTTGGAATTTGTTTGCTTCGGTTGGGTTTTGATGCTAAATGGGTTGGCTAGATTAAGCTGTGTGTGACTACTGTGAGGTATTCGGTGGCGCTTAATGGCAACAGTGTAAGGCCTATTAGTCCTAATAGGGGTTTACGTCAAGGAGATCCTCTTTCCCCGTATTTGTTTATTTTGTGTGCGGAAGGCCTCTCAGCCTTCTTACTTAAAGCGGAGTTGCGTGGCGATATACATAGTGTTCGGATTTGTGAGGGTGCCCCTACCATCTCGCATCTCTTTTTCGCAGATGATAGTTTCTTCTTTTTCCGAGCTTCTCTCAATGAGTGTGCTCGGATCAACAATATCCTGTCTACTTATGAAGAGGCGTCAGGGCAAGCAATTAATTTTCAGAAGTCGGGTATAATGTTCAGTTCTAACACGAAGCAAGATGTTAGACATGCTATTACTAATATTCTGAGGGTGTTCAATCCTATTGACCACGGGCGCTATCTTGGCTTACCCTCACTGATTGGGAGGAATAAAAAACAAGTTTTTGCTTTTCTAAAGGATCGATTGCAGAAAAGGATTTCTAGCTGGAAGAACAAGCTGCTTTCCAGACCGGATAAGGAAATACTGTTGAAAACAGTTGCTCAAGCCCTCCCTACTTACTGTATGAGTGTTTTCAAGCTGCCATTAGGTATCTGCGATGAATTGCAGAAGATGATGAACTCCTTTTGGTGGGGATCGTCTTCAAGTGATCGTGCTAAGATCCATTGGAGTAAATGGGAAAGGTTATGTGTCCCTAAGAAGTTAGGTGGTATGGGTTTCCGGGACTTGAACTGTTTTAATCTTGCAATTTTGGGCAAGCAGGGATGGCGGTTTTTAACATATCCTGATTCTTTGGTGAGCCAGGTGTTCAGGGCCAGATATTTCCCGAATTCGGATTTCCTTCATGCTAGCGAAGGAAGAAATCCTAGTCTTATTTGGCGCAGCATAATCTCGGCTAAAAGTATTCTTCAAAAGGGTGTTCGGTGGCGTGTGGGCGATGAATCTTCCATTGCAGTGTTTAAAGATCCTTGGCTACTGGATGTTTCTAATTTCTACGTGCTCTCGAGTCCTCTGCAAGGTATGGCTGATATGAAGGTTAGTGAGTTAATAGACCCTATTTCTTTGAATTGGGACCCTGATTTGGTAAATGGTATCTTAGCCCCTCAAGAAGCGTCGCTAGTTTTCCAAATCCCCATTTCTCCATCCCGACCGAAAGATATTGTTTGCTGGCATCGTACTAAGAATGGGATTTATAGTGTGAAGTCTGAATATAGGGTGGCTACGTCATTATTGTCGGAAACTCAAAACTATGAGGTGATGGGTCCGTGGGGTCGCACTTGGAGTGCTAATCTTCCCCCCCAAGGTTAAAGATTTTGCTTGGCGTGTTTTGCGTGATTTTGTTCCTTGTAAACAACGCCTTTTTGCGCATGG
>JANIPN010000218.1:65537441-65557371 GCA_027478595.1 Erythroxylum anguifugum
CCATTTGCCATGTAGAAGGAGGTTGAGAGAAATCAAATGGTTCCTTCAGATTAAGAGTACGAACAGATCCACCAACTAGTCCAGACCCAAGAGTAGTGATTATGTTTCTCCAGTTAAAGGCTTACAAATGCAAAGCAATAGTGATGCAATAAATCGAGTAAAAAGAAAAAATGAAAAGAAAAACAAAATATATTAGGAAAGAAATTGTTTCATACAATCAATCGTAAAATTGAAATCTCTAAACATGTGAAGGATACAAGAAACTTTATGATCTGATCAAAATTGCTTGGCAGTAGAAAGATGCATAACCCAAACACCTAAGAAAGCATATGTGTTACCCCATTTAAACTTTTTAATGCATTGGACCAATGGTACATCCACCAAAGTGCCAAGTAACTTCCAAATGAGAAAAACTTGCTTAAGAATCTAGACTAAATCTCATAACAGAAGCCAATAAGGAAGCAATCATTAATGCATTCATATATTGTTCAAACATAATCAACTGCAACATTATATGGCTACGTATGCTAATGACATGATAGCACATTTAGTAAGAAATCTAAATCGATGAAATATCTTAAATAATAATAGGATACAAAACATCAAGAAATCTAGAAGCATCACCAGTAGGACGAGGAAAGTGCTTCCTAGGAAATTTTATACAGGATATCCTTGAAGCAAATTGTAAAGAAAAAAGTTTCCACAGATGGCCAGGAGCTTCACCATACACTGGTATATGATCCCCAGGCCATAAACATTCGGGAATGAATTTGATACTATCATTAAAATGCTCACCAACTTTTCCAACTTAAAAAAGACTGCAATGGGTACCAAGCTTCAAAAGCAGCACGTGGTAATGGAAAGTTGACAGAACATAACTCATAAAGACTATAGATGTTATAAATGTTGCAGCAATGTCGAATGCAAGAACCAATGTGATAGCCTATGATTGGTTATACATAAAAATCCAAAATTGCATAAGCAGAAGTACACAGCTTCAATAGCAAATTACATCCATTGAATGATACCTCATACAGCCATTTGAACTGCTAGTGACCAGAATATCACTTTCAGTTTGACCTCTGGCATTTGTACAAACACTTGCATATGATTCAACATAATATCGCCCATGGATTGCTTGCACTCTATAGAAGCTCGACCTTTATAGTACATAAGCATGTTAAACTACCACCTTCAGATTTGAAAAGACACTGTAGTGCACAAAACAAAGCAAAAGGCTAACCTTTTTTACGGAAGCAGACCAGGAGAGAGTAAGGCATAGAAACAGAAGGAAGAAGAACGGACCACCACAGATCCCAATCTCTCAAAGCCTTTCCCGGATCCTCTCGGTACGGGTTGGGGAATACCACAAGCTTCAAATTGCTCACGATCCTAGACAAATCTCTCTTCAATGTGTCCCAAACAAGCTCCATCAACGTATTCTGTGGAGATCCAAATTCGCTTGATCCAATGGAACCGTTTGAAATAGCCGGAGGCGGAGGTAGAGGAGGAACTGGTGGAAGCTGCAGGGATTGTTTATGGTTCTCACGGAAGAGAAAGGTAGGTAAGAGTACTGAAGACAGTGCTGAGTCGCAAGCAAGTTTTGCGCCAAAAAACTTGAACAATGATTCCCATTCCTCTGGATTACCAGAGGAATGGCATATTACCGAAAAACAACGAATGAAAATGTTTCCTATATAATGAGAGGATGATACCAAACGTTAGTTTTCAAAGTATACCCATACCTTTTGTCCTATACCCGCCAAACAAGCATACCCTTAAACTTGAGCTACACTTCAAAACTACTCAACTCTTAAACTAATACTAATCGAGAACAATTAAACATTCTCCCTAATTACTTTAGGGTGATGAATCATATCTTGATCACCCAACTATCTCCATATAGTTCATGCTACATCCAATGACTACCGATTAAACGACCTATGATTAAATAGATCATAAGTAGTATCAAAACCTAGCAATCCCCAAACAAGATAACTTTGATGACCTAAAGTCAAAGGATCACTTATACAATCATCATAATGAGAATTCCATAGACATATAAGTAATGTTTCAAATGGATTTCACATATCGGGTTTGTTCAGTGAACTTGTTCTCTAGCTGGTACCCACACATTTGTTTAAATATCTTTATACTTTAGCCTATGAGATTGACTACTTCCTTCATAAGGAAAACAAAAAAGTGTTCTAGTCTTTTTACATTCTATTAATATCTAATCTTAATAGAATAATGACGAGGAACATTTAGGAATAATACATAAATGCAATATGAATCTCATAATTATAATCTCATTATAATTTCATTTGCAATGTACAACTATCTCATGGACTTTATCATATACATCTAAACATGTACAAGATAAAGAATACTTTTAAATAATTTGTCACTAAACAACAAACAAAGCGATTGGTTGTAGGGCATAAAACAACAGTTACTCTGTCTATATATAGATATATAACGTTGTAGTGTATTTATATATGAGAAAACGAAGGTGAAAGCAAAAGAAAAAGTCGGTTCCCCTCATCTACACTATTTCATACGTATGAGAGAGGAACAACAACTAGACCAGAGTTACATATATAAATACTGAAAAAACTGAAGGGGGTAGTAATTTCGTAAACTTTATAATTTTACCATGGACATCTCTAATACAAATGAAAACAATAGCAATAAAAAACATAAGAATAAAAAACACCAAAAATTTGGTAACGTAGTTCGGCACACCTTACCTATGTCTGCAGGACCCTCACCCAGCGTAATACTTTCAAGAAAGTGCAATAGATTTACACAAGGCCACACTGAGCCAACACCACTCAATCCTTGTAACTATCTCTCAACTTCACTTCTCGTGAAAGATTTTCACATCCAATAACACGACCGACTCATGTTAACCTCGTTAGAGATTTTTCTAAACAACTTTTAATAAAAGATAATTAAAAAACTCAAGTAATTAATCAACTAAGAACAAAACAATTATATACTTGAGATAAAAGAAGGACTTTCCTATAGTTTCAGCTTCCTGAAATACATCCGAATAATTGTCCACCAGTTGGACTGATTCATACCACATTCAGAACAAGACCATAGCTGCTCAATTAACCAACGACACACAACAGAAATGTGCACGCAGTGCTCAACTATCTTCCAGTCGAAAGTCCCTTCAATAGATGAAGGTTTAGCGTAAGTGACTCCCAACAGTATGCTATTCCAACGATTCAATATTAAAACAAGAATCCCAAGGTTCTTCACTCACGCAAACTGTTCAGCTTCAACAACTCCAATTAAACCATATGGGACACGTGTATTACCAACCCATAACACATGCACCACTTCATCTATGTTTTTCCGAAATTCAATTAACGCCTACTGTTGATGCAACACACACAAGATTCACTTATACCATCGATGGAGACATGCACGATACTCACCAGTAAGAGCCCTTAACCAACACGCAAAACAAATTCCCCTTATCTTCTTTCCTCAAAATCCAGCAGTACACATATCACTTACCAACGTGATATGCCACAAATTTGTCAGAGAATAGACTTCAATTCTGTGTAGAATTCTTTTACAGCTATAAGTTTAACAACCACATCTTTTTGAATCCCATTCTAGTTAATATCTTAAATGTCCAATTAATAAATAAGATGCCTAAACTAAATAAATATATATATATATATATATAATATAACTTAACAAATACATTCCTATAGAATAGTCCGCCTTAAATATAATTGGGTGTACGAAGTTGAACAAGTTAGAGACGGCATGCAAGCTTAGAGAAGCCGGCTCTCGACGGTAGCAGTAACATGTGGAACTCTTTTGTCTCTTCCGTCACAAGCTCTGCTATAAATTTGGAAGGTCGATGATGAAAGTTTCATCAGGGAATCAGAAGGAATTTAGTCACAACATACAGAAGTCGAAAGATATGGCTAATGGTACCGTCAAAGCAGTCATTTTCATGCTTTTTCTTCTCTTCATTGTCTCTGAAAGCAGAATCATGACTAAAAGTAAGCATATTCATCTCTTCATGCATCTACCATAGCTTCTTCTTTTTTTAATGGACTCTACCACAGCTTTAATTACTTGAAACTTTTATGGTTATAGTTATATGATATATAATTAACTGACGTGAATATAGAGGAGACAGCAACCCTGAACTGTGAGTTGGTGCATGGAGTTGTGAAGGGAGAGACCTGCTTCCTTGTTGCTCAGAAATCCCAACTGGAATTGGATGAGTTCGCCGCAATCAACCCAAATGTCGACTGCGATCATCTCTTTGTTGGCCAATGGCTGTGTGTGGCGGCCTCCAAACAGTGATTTGTTAATTGCTTAGCTAATTAAGGTATCTAAAGTCTACAGTAGGTGGTAAAACAACCATGAATAATTCAATCTTAGTGTAGGTTTCTATTTCATGTTGTATCTCTGGCTGCCGAGATGTGCGAAAAGCGTTGTTGTCATTTCTTTTCTAAGAATCTTAAAGGCTTCCTAATTATGGGAGCCTTCGTAACTCCATATTATAATTATAAATGTTTCCAAGTTTGTCAGAATGAATTCAGAGTCATGATTATAAGATATATATCGATACTTCAACTTCTGGCAAATAAACTCCAGCTTACTTGCATGAATTTTGTTACTTTTTCCATGATAAAGCTTCAAGGCTTATGCACGAGTTTTGTTATGTTCTGAAATCTCCGGTAAAGTGACAGTGAATATATAAAACTAATTAAATTAGCTTTACACGATAACTTGAGTTATTGTAGTGAAACGGTTATTTAACATGGTATCAGAGCTTTTATGATCAAGTGGTCATGAATTCAAATCCTACCATCCACCTATTATTCAGCACAAAGTAGAGTGAGCTTGTGCAAGTTTCAGTCCCAAAGGACTTTCATTTAAGGGGGTGTATTAGTGAATATATAAAACCAATTAAATTGGCCTCACACAACAACTTAAGTTATTGTAGTGAAACAGTCATTTAACATAAAGTTGTGAATAGGTTGTCCAGCTTTTGCTCCTTGGTTACATGTAATCTCTTTGATCTTTGGTTAAAAGAAATTTGTTATTTTTTTTAAAAGACATATTTGGTGTTCATTATAAATAGAATATAGTTTAAATTATTGACTTAATTATCGTCTAGTAAAATACCTGCAAGAATAGATAAGGAATGAAATGATAATTTTTTAGGAATATAATAAATAAAAAATAGAATAGAATATGTATGATTTAGTTTGGTTTATTCCTAATAATTTCTAATGATGATGACCAATGTTTGTTTTGAAAACATAAATTTGAAATGACTAAAGAATAACTAACAAAAAGATTAAAATATTCATAAGTTCCCACTAACTACATCATCATCATCATCATCATCATCATTATTATTATTATTATTATTATTATTATTATTATTATTATTATTATTATCATCATCTTCTTCTTCTTCTTCTTCTTCTTCTTCTTCTTCTTCTTCTTCTTCTTCTTATTATTATTATAGCTAAGTAGTTATGTGGATTTCTTAAGGATACTTTTGTCCAACAAGTCTTCGTTTTTATTCTCAACCTACTTGGAATAGATAAAAGATAGGGGAGATGATGAATTTACTTATTTCTCAAACTCAAAGAATAAGTAAACCCTTGAATTATATATTCTGCATATTTTCTTCAACCAAACAAAAGAATAACTATTACCAAAAATAGATTAGGAATGGAATGACGATTTCAATCAACCAAACACCGCACAAGAGGATTTCTAGTAGGAACTTTTTTTGGGTAAAGAAAAACTAGTATATAATGATCTCTAATTCATGTCAAAAATTGAAGTAAATTTTGTTTAATAGTTGTATTTTGATATTCCTTACATAAATATAATGAGTTTAAAATTTCTTATTGAGATGTGTTTTTACTTCTTCCGTTTAACTATTGGAATATCAAATTTTTAACAATGTGAGAGGACATTCTTGAATAAGGAGATACAAAGTCTCACTTTGGGGTTAATTTCTTTCTAATTAATACTATCTGAAGCTTTGTGCAAATCATTGTCTGCTTTCTTACAATTTTTAATACATATGTCTTCTCTTTATATATATACTTAAAAAGTTATCTCATCCCACTATAATTTGACAAGTAACTTATTCCAATTTCATAATTTTAACATTAATTAAGGACTATGTATAATTAGCTACTATTGGGCACTAACATACAAAAGATAATTTGTCAAAATGCTACACATAAATTAATTACTGATAATAGCCCTTAAATAGGCAAAGTTATCCATAAAATCAGCTAACTCATTAACACAACTAAGACCAATAATAACAAAAAATTATCCATTAAAAGCACCAATCCATGACTCCTAAACTTGAGCTACACATAAATTCCAACAACATAACATAGAATTTTTTGGTTGCTTCAAAGTGGTATCGTAGGACTTTGCTTAAACTTAAAAATGACACAAATAAAAAAAAATATCGGATCTATTATAAGTTAAGTAAATTAATCCACCAATCAAACTCCTGAAATTCCTTGCATTTGTCTTATCAATTCAATCTCTAGGTAATAGTTTTTCCTTTAAATTAATGGATGTAGTAGTTGAGTTGCACACAAGCATTTTAAATTTTTTTTAGGTCTTTTGTGTATTTCCTTTGAGAGACAAAAATTCTATCAACTCCTTATTTCACCTTAAGTTCAAGAAAATAATTCAATAATCCCAAGTTTTCACATTTCAAATTTCTTCATCATACATACAGGACATGAAGCCAAAAGAGAGAGAACTTGGATATATGATATAATCAACATAAAGTCAAATAATGATTAAATCGTATATACCTTGTTTCTTTATGTAAAGTGTTAGCTCATTCTCACTTCTTGTGAAACCATTTATACTAAGTAGTTATCACTCTTACCATACTAAGATTTGGACCTTGTTTCAACCCGTAAAGAGCAGTTTTTTTTAGCTTATACAATTTGGCCTCTTTTCCTTCAATTTCAAAACCTTATGGCTGAACAACATAAACTTCATTATATAATTCTCCATTTAAAAAAGTAGATATAACATCAAACTGATAAGAAAGCAAATAAAATTGTGCAATCAATGCTAAAACAATTCTCACAATTTTAAAAAGAGCTATTAGAGAAAAAGTTTCTTTGAAATCAACAACCTATCACTATGCATTCTCTTTTTTCATAAGTCGTGCTTTTATGTTTTTCTAAACTTTCTTCCGTATTATATTTTGTCTTGAACATCCATTTTAAACCCACTGCATTTTTTCTTTTAAGTAGACCCATCAACTCCCATGTTTTATTTTTCTCTAATGTCAACTTTTCTTTCAATACATCTTGTCATACTTTTTTCTTTGACAGTATTCTCAAAGTTGTAAGGTCATAATCAAAAAACAAAGTAAAAAAGAGTTCTCAAATTTTCAATTTCAATTACCTCATAATCTTTCATTGAAGCAAGCTTTTTTCAAACACGACGAAGTGCTTCTTCTTTATCAATTTCAGCAGCTACTTGTGGAGTTTTAGTAGCTAATTTTTCAGGTGATAAAGCTAAAGATGTCAAAGTTGAGGAGCTCGATGAAGCTGAGGACAAACGTGATTGATTGGCATCACTACTTAGATCATTTTTCCCCACAAATGGAATTTGAATTTCAACCATTTCACCATCATTTTTCTAATTCCAGCTTGCTTTCTCATCAAATATTACATTTCTACTAACAATCACTTTTCTAATAAGAGGATTATATAATTGATATGCTTTTGCATGAGTTTAATAACCAACGAAAATATACTTTTTTAAATTTTTCATCAAGTTTGAGATGAACTTCATAATTAACCGAGGCATACGTAATACACTAAGAAATCCTTAAATGGCTAAAGTTTTCTACTTTTCCAAGCTTTTTATGTTGTTCGTTTGAAGATAACTTTCGTTATAGATAAATTTAGCAAGCACATTGAAGCTCCTACAAGTTCAACTCAAAATTGATTATAATACCCTTTTGCTTGCAATAGGCTTCTTGTCATTTCTTCCAGAGTTTGATTTTTTCTTTTATCAACTTCATTTTGCTCTAAAGTATAAGGTGCAACCAGTTGCCTGTAAATACTACTTTTTTCAACAAAAAAGAGTGAATTTATTATAAACAAATTCACCACTTCTCTTAATGCAGATAGTTTTCATATTTAACTCACTTCCTTTCTTAACCATTACTTTGAATTTTCAAAAATGCTAAAAAATTTCATTTTTATTCGCAAAAAATAAACCTAACTCATTCAACTAAAGTCGTCTATAAAGAGTAAAAAATAGTGACTCCCACTAAATGATTCTACTTTCATAAGTCCACACAAATTATCATATATTAATTCAAGGCATTTATAACCCCTCTAATCATTTCCTATCGAAAATGGCTTCCTTGTTTATTTGTCATATATGCACCATATCACATAAAACAGTCGAATGAATTTTTGGCAAGTCATAAATTATACCTTTTTTTCCCACACAAATTTAACTGAACTTCTCAAACAATCAATCCTCCATTCATTCTCTCTCTAGTTAACATTTGCTTGACCAGCGACAAATTTAGGATAGATTTTTTTGGGTAAATTAGTAACTTTTATATAAAAATAAAAAAATTATGTACATCTCAAAAGATTATCTGTATGTAATCTCTTATCACTTAAAATACATAAGGTAGTGCTCTAGAATGTGAGAGGAATAAATAATCCTTCTAAGCTTTGTGCTTTAAAGGATTTTGTGAAGCAGGAGAAACCTTGAGTTTTTTGTATGTTGGAGACCAAAATTAAAAAGGATAATCTTAATAAGTTGAGTTGTTTGGGCAGTAATTGGCAACTCATTTCTAATCATCAATGCCATGCTTATGGGAGGATTGTTGTAGTCTATGATGACTTTTATGTGACTTTTATGTGAAGCTACTTTCATATATGGTTTTAATGCTACTTTTCAGAGAACTGAGCTCTAGAGCTTCCTACGTAGAATCAAGCCATCAATAAGTTCCCCGTGGATGATCGGGGGAGATCTTAATACCATTTTGTACAGAGCTGAAGCTGAAGGGAACTGCAACCTACAGAATTACACTACCGATCTATATGATTGCATACAAGATGTTGAGTTAGTGGACCTACGGGCTACAGGCCATGAATTTACTTGGTCAAACAAATAAAGTGCAAATTGGCATATCAGGAAAAAGCTGGACAGACTAATGGGGAATGGGGAATGGCTCTCCTCTTTCCCTCTCAGCCATGCTAAATTTCTAGACCTTGGGTTTTCGGACCACACTCCTATTAAGCTGATGGATCTTTTCTCCACCCAAAAACCTCAACACCCCTTTAGATTCAATAACTTCTTGGTTGAAATGGAGGGCTTTCATGATGTTGTTCAGAAAGGGATGGACTTTAGTTGCTATGGGACCAAGCAGTGCATTTGTATCCAGAGACTTAAAGCTATAAAGCATGAATTGAAGCTTCTTAATGAGAAGAGAGGTCAAAATCTAACCAAGGAGATTGACCTCTCTAGGGCCAAACTTCACTCCTTACAACAAGCTCTGGCTGAAAATCCTTTAGATGCAAATCTCGCTACAGCTGAAAAGGAGGCTCTTAAGAAATATTTGGAAGTGGTGGCTAACCAACACTCTTTGCTGAAACAACGATCTAGGATCTCCTGGATTAAAGAGGGGGACAGATGCTCCAAATTTTTCTTCAACACCCTATTAGCCCGCAGGCATACTAACCGAATTAACTCCATCAAAACTGAAGATGGTAGGGAGGTGTTTGGTCAAGAAGAGGTAGCAAGGGAGGCATTATCATTCTATAGTAAGCTTTTGGGGTCAGACCCTTCCCATCCTGGGCAGGACTTCAATCTTAGCCACTTTGTAACTTCCAAAATTCCTGATCATGAAACTTACAGTTTGACTAGCCCTGTTACATATCAGGAGATAGATCAGGTGGTCTTTAGTATGAATGATTATAAAGCACCAGGGCCGGATGGTTTGAATGGTTTCTTCTATCGAAAAACTTGGGCCTACTTGGGTGGACTTATTAAAGAGGCAGTGAAAGAATTCTTTTCCAAAGGTCTCCTTCTTAATGAGATTAACAAAACATTCATTTGCCTAGTTCCTAAGACCCACAGCCCAGTATCTTGGACTGATTATAGACCTATTTTGTGCACCAACTTCTTATATAAGATCGTAGCCAAGATTTTGGCATGCCTTTTCTCATCAGTGAGAATCAAGGGGATTTTTTGGCGGGTAGGGATGGTGGGGATAATATCCTATTGGTTCAAGAACTTTTAAAAGGCTATACTTGCAAGTGGGCTTCCCAGAATTGCACCATCAAGGTTGATCTACAGAAAGCTTTCGATAGTGTTAACTAGGGATTCTTACTGAAGGTGCTAAAGGAAATGAACTTTCGCCCAATGTTCATTAATTGGATCAGCCAATGTATCTCTACTGCTTCCTATGGGATCCTAGTCAATGGAAGCCCTACAGGATTGTTTAAGGGGAAGAAAGGTCTTAGGCAGGGGGGACCCTCTCTCCCCCTACCTATTTCTCATATGTATGGAAGTCCTCATTCAATTGATCAAGCACAACGTCTCTCAGGAGCCTAGGTTCCAATTCCATTCAAAATGCAAAAAGCTTTCACTAACTAATTTATGTTTTGCAAATGATCTGATCCTTCTCTGTCATGTTAGTCTCCAGTAGGTTTCTCTCTTGATGAATTCTCTTACTCAATTTCAAGAGATGTCTGGGTTAGGCACTAATCTTCACAAAAGTTTCATTGTTCTTTCTAGAAGTTCCTCTCATCTCTCGAATGTCTTAGCTCAAGCAACTGGAATGGAAATTAAGCCTCCTCCTCTCACTTACTTGGGGATCCCTATCTCCTCTAAGCGACTCAGGTTTTGTGAATGTCTACCTCTGATAGAGAAAATTCAGAAAAAATTAGGCTTGTGGACCAACAAAACCTTATCCTATGGGGGTAAACTCCAGCTTCTCAAGTCTGTTATTCTGTCCATGAGCACTTATTGGAGCTCTTATATATTCCTCTCAAAAGGCCTCTCTAAAACTATAGAAAAGCTAATGAAGCAATTCCTGTAGGTGAAAAAGAATGGGGACAGAGGGCTGGCTAAGGTAGCTTGGCACTCTATATGCCAACCTAAAGAAGAAGGGGGATTGGGAATTGAATCTCTGGCTATAAGGAATCGAACCCTCATGTCTAAAAGAATCTGGAGGCTCCTTAGTGATCAAGAAGCATTGTGGGTCAAATGGATGCATACATATATGTTGAGAGGTAGGAGTTTCTGGTCTCTGAAACCTAAGCCCAGCTACACTTGGTTCTTCAACCAACTTCTAAGGACGAAGGGAGAGCTATTTCAGCATATAACTTGTCAAATAGGGGAGGGAGACAAATTCTCCTTCTGGTTTGATAATTGGACAGGAAATGGCCCCTTAATTTCTAACAATATGGCTAATGGTCTCTTGCACCGCATCCCCAAGGATGCCAAGCTGCATTCTATTATCTCTAATGGAGGGTGGACATTATCGAGGGAAGAGCAAACTAGGCTTAACATCCCTCCTTTCATCAGACATGGGGCTAGGGATACATATTGCTAGAGGGGTATCCCAATCTCAGAGATTACACCTAAGACAGTTAGAAAGTTCAGGGCAAGACTAGAAAACAAGGTTGAATGGGCCACTATGGTTTGGAATACTGCTCTCAGACCTAATGCGAGCTTCCTGCTCTGGTTGGCAATGAGAAATTGGTTGAGTACCATGGATAGGCTCACTTTCCTGACCTCTCCTAAGCATTGTGTCTTCTGCCACCTAATAGATGAATCCAGAGACCACCTCTTCTTCGAGTGTGGATTTTCCAGAACCCTTTGGTTCACAGTCTCTACCCTCAGTGTCCCTGACCTCACTGCCTGGAGACTCCAAGACATTATTCATGAAATTCCTAAATTGTCCCTATCGAAGCATGAACAGACCATAGTGCTTCTCTCTATGGCTACTTGTGTCCAGAATGTTTGGCAAGAAAGAAACAATAGAAGATTTTTGAACCAGTCAACTTCAATGAACTCTCTCACAGAGATCATTGCTACAAAGATTAGAGAACAACTGATTGTCAATCAGTTTCATCTAAGCTGCAGTGGGAAACTAGCCTTGTTGGGTCCCGTTGATCAAGACAACAACCCTAAATTGATCAAGACAACAAGGACGGCTTCGAAACGGGCAAAAACGCAAAACACAAAAGTTGACCTGAGGTTGTCCGTTAAACGGACATGCATGTCCGTTTAACGGACACGCGTTGGGCAGAAACCCCAAACTCACCAGAGAAGGTCACATGTCCGTTTAACGGACACGCACTGGACAAGGTGACCAAACGCACCCGAGAGTGTCCATTAAACGGACATGTGTGTCCGTTTAACGAACACGCACTGGACAACAAGTCCAGACTTTCTTCTCTGCCTTTCCAAGACTTCGATCTTCTAATCAACACCAAATGCATTTCTATAATCTCAACAAGAAATCACAATCCAATAAGTAGACTATACACATTCATCAAATACAACTTTGAAAATCACATAATTATTTAAAGGAAAACCTTTCAATTCTCATTTCATTGCCAAAACAAGATGAAGTTCATACAAGGCTTTCATCCATAGCTTTAAATACATATTGGCATTACACATTAATCACAAGTTACAAAATACATTGGATGCTCCATGTTCAATATGCTTGTAAAGCTATTCAAAATCCTAGCTCTTAACAAAACTACTTTCTCGAATTATCCACTTTGCCTTGCAAGGATTCACTGGTCGCCTCGATCTGATCCTGAGGAGAGGGAAAAAATAGGGTTGAGCTTCACAGCTCAGTGGCTAAACCATTTATAGCCAATGGCCTTTGGCCACACACAACAATCATAATATAACATGCACACATTCATGTAGGCCTCCCCAACACAATAAAAATTCAACATTTAAAGTGTAATACACAGGTAGTAGTTCATGTTACCAACCAATGTGACAGATAAGCAAATTTAATCCAAAGTAAGAATGAACACATAAAATGCAAATGTACACCCAATTGGCTCGAGGGTTCCGTGGAACAAAACAATGAAACCGAAGTTTGCATCGTGAACGAAACGAGTCCATTTTTGGATCTCGTGGCCACAAACGGGCAACCGGGATAAGGCTTTTTTCAACGTCGACACAACTACAAAACGGTTCCTCTCTCGCCCACACACAATCAAAGTTCATGTTTCAATGCAATCATTCATATTCTCATGATTTTTCTTAGACAAAATGTCATTATTCAATCTCAATGGCATAGCTATCATATCCAAATGTCAATACATATCATGACATGAACACAATTTGATTTCTCTCAAATGGTCAAACATCTTGCCATATATAGCATAACATGAAACATATGATAATGCAAGATTCGTAACAATAGCAATTCACAATTCAACATTCAAGCATATATACACATCACATATTTGCCTATGGCACAAAGACTATAAGGGTTTACCCACCTTAGCTTCACAAATCACAAAATCAATTGCCTCCTTCCTCTAGCTCTTAGATGCCCCCTTGAGTTCCTAAGCACAAGAACATTCACAAATTTCAATCAAATTGGAAAAATCCCCAAAATCCCTCAACCATCAAAACCCTAGAATGCCAATCTAATGTATCCCTAGTTCAAATGGGTTAAAAAGCCCTAACCCTAACCTAGGAACTAAAAACTCCAAGGAATCCATCATCTTCTTCTTCACAAACTTACTTCTCTCTTTAGATTCTCTCACCCAACACAACCATAACTTATTTCTCAACAAGCCAAGAAGAAAAGAGACAAAACTTGCCTTAGAAACTTGGATTCTCTCTTTGATCCACGATTTTTTCTCTCTTTTCCCTTGGATTTCGACTTTCTCCTTCCTCCTTTCTTCTTCTTCTCCATGTCTCCTCCTTCTCCTCCTAGCCTCCACAACAATGCCTCTCCTCTCTTCTAATTTTTGTCTTTTATTTTCTTCTTTAACTTCCCATTATGCCCTTCATTAAAAGCCCCTTTCCAACTATGCCCTTGGTTGGCTTTTAGTGGCTCTAACTAACTTAGTTCAATTCTAATTTAACCTAACACTTCCTTCATTCACTTCAAGTCACATAACATTAATCCAAATCAATTCAAATTTTCTAACATAAAAATAAAATAAAAAAAATTAAACCAAATAAATAACATAAACAATCAATTAAGCAATTTAGCAAATTGGAAAGAAAACAAGGTCTAAATCGTTTTCGTTTTTCGAAAACAATCGTTCAACATTTTCGAAGCATTGAGAAAGGTGGAGGTAGTTTTTGCCCTAGCTGAGGAAAGGCTCTCAACGACAATGATCTCAATCGTTTTTCGTCTCTTAATTTGTACTGCCCAAACGACGCTGCTTTGGCTTGGTTCCTTTGTCTCTTGTTTGTTTACCTTTTGGTCTCCAGAGTCCATTTACCTTGCTCTGCCGTGTTTCATAGACCATGTTCCTATTGTTACCTTATTTTTTCAATGAAATTTTTTAATTTCTAAAAAAAAGACAACAACCTAGATCAATAGATGTGGCCCTCCCATCAAAACTCCTCCCCTGTTTCCTACCATTACACTTAAAAATGTAGCCTTCCCTTCATTTGCATACAATTAGTCACAAGCAATCCAGTAACCGCAACATTTCAACATAGATATATGCATCCAAGATCCAAACTGCAATCAATTTTAGTAAAACGAGTGATAGTTCAATATCCAACTATCAAATTTGCCTCCATAGTCTCTGCCATGTCCTAATAAGCTTCCATAGGAAATGATTATCTGTGCGAAACATTGCCTATCAAAACTTTATGTTTCCTGCGATGCATTAGAATAGCCTGCTGTTCCCATTTAACATGTGCCCATCCGAAAAGTAAATGTGCTGTAAAAAATGTTGATACTACATCTGAAAAATAGTCTACAAAACAGTGTTAGTGTATAATTGCTCTAATTACCTTCCCAATGTGTTTGGGCCGTGATGCTCCGTAACTTGAAAGAATACTCTAGAGGATAGTTTAAGAAAATGCTTTCTTATTTTTCTCCAAGCTCTTTTTTCCTTGGGTCCTACAGAACTTTCAGATCTACACTTGTTTTTTGGTTTCTCCTGTGAATGATTCTACTGGATCTTTATATCAATTTTTATTTATAAAGGTTTTTTCATTTTCCGTAGAAAAACAAAAACCATTAAGCCTCTCGGCTCAGTAGTTATGTTTAATAGTCACCCCTAAGAATGTGAAATGTGTGTGCACATATATATATGTATAACATATTGGGAAGAAAAAAGAGCAGATTAAAGCTAACGATGAGTTCTTACCAAAATGCCTAGACTCCTGTTCCAAACACAATTGCTACGATCGAGTTCCTGAACAAATTAAAAGGAACAAAGAATAATCATATCTATTAATTATTTTTTTACTTTTCCCTTAAAATATATTGCATACTTTACAATAGTCAGGATAATTTGACTCTGATTATTTTCTTGTGCCTAAATAAAATCATATTTAATACTGACTTATAGACATACCTAGTATGTTCAACAGACAAAAACTTATCAATATGACACATAAAACTACAAGATATTAATAACAAATATATATTTAATCTCAAAAAATAAAAAATAATTATTTCTAAGTTCAATATTTTTCATCCTATCTTCTTTAACTGTTACATTGGGCATGTCCATTATGCACGCTCTAATCATATGAAATTAATAAATCCTTAAAAAGATCAAATCTACAATTTATGAGTTCAACATTTAAACAGAACTGAATATAGTTAATACCATTTTAAAGTATTTTACATTTTAAAGAAATTTAAATTATATTTATCTTATGTAAAATTTGGTGAAAATTTAATATCAAAATGCACTTTTTTACTGTTATCTTCCAAAAAAGAAAAAAAAGAAAACTCCAAAACTTTTCTTGATCATTTTCAGCTTAAAGCTTCCTTGTCATACAGCATATAGTCCAGTGCAAACCAACACATATCTCCGTACCATTTGTCTGAGTCTTAACCATTGTCCATTTGTCTGAGTCTTAACCATTGTAACGAATTTCATACTGTACCGATTGGTATTCGACATTACGTATTGTACCAACTAGAAAATGGTATAAAATAGGTGTTTTAATATCGGGTTCAAATACTAGCCTATACCGACCTGTTTCGCCTGATACCAACTAATACTGTCAGTATTTGAAGGAATTTATTGCCTTAATCACCCTGTGTTATTCAAAAGTTGATAAAAGAATCCTGACATATAAAAATTAGCAAAAAAAACCTGAGTTGAAATTTTATTAACTCACAACCCCTTAACAACACACGGCTAAGGGTTTTTTTTGCAGCAAAATTGAAAACATAAGATTAATAGAGTAACATTTTATATCTCAGGGTTTAATTAACTACTTTCGTATAACACAGGGGTCGCTACAGCAATTTTGTCCTATATCAATATTTGTAACTTGTGGTTTTAGAGGTCTCGTTTTGGATGTTTGATTATAACCTCATTAGTAAAGTTTTTATCTGGGGTATTTTCAATTTGGATTAGGTTGATTATTATGCATTTCTTATGATATTTTCCCATATCATTTGGCCTCTTAATAGTGTTAATAATCATTTTAGATTCCTCAATTTCCATAAACTCATTGTAATCCCCTCTTTTGAAGGGTTTAATAGTAGCTGGCCATTATTTTCTTTGTTAAATCAAAGAAGGCCTCCATTGATGACTAATAACCGTAACTAACTCTACCATTTTGCCATCAACACCTAGCTTCAGAACTGGAATTAATTTAGGTGACTCTTGATCCATTCTTGCATCTACTCAGACTTTTTCATTGAGACTAGCTTCATTCAAATATATAGGATTTCCACTGAAGCTTGTTAAGTCGCTTAATCTCATTGTTGACTAGTATTCTAGAAGTACGTTATAGAAATTAATTCATATTGGCACTTACGTCATCCTAATTTTCTACATTTATAATTCAAGTTTTTACGTTTTAAGAAAATTGGTTTGTTGTTGATATGCGACGGCCTTGACTTATTATCTTTCTTCACGTCAGCCTTTGAAGTGAGTTTAAATATGAAAATTTCTTTTTCATTGATGATGGCTTCTTCTAATCCAACTTTCTTCTATTGACTCATATGTTTATAGCTGGAAATGCTAGTCTTTGATCTATATAAAAATTAACTAATGTTGAAGACAATTTTTAAGTGCCAACTTTTAAAGCTGCTACAACTGAGGGGACATTTGGCTACGATTTATTTAGCAACGAAAAACAAATCATCGCAGAAAAGCAGTTATTAGCGACAAAAACTAAAGTCGTCGTAAAAAGCCAAACATTTAGTGACGAACCACGTATTAGTCATTAAAAGAAACCATTTGACAACGGTCCTTCGGGTTCATTGCAAGAGGAGCAATTTTTTGCGATCGTTCGGACATTTCATCACTAAATGTTAAACTTTGTATGACGGATTTTCTGTTTCGTCATAAATGTGATATAATTTGTGACGACTATCTTAATCTTTGATAGATGTTGAGTGCAGTGAACACTTTTTGCGGTGATCAGTATAAATCGTTGCCAAATATGCAACTTTTTGCGACGTATATTTGTTTTCATCGGTAATGGGGTAGAGTTGTGCGATGATTGACTAAATCGTCATAAAATGTGGAGCTTTTAGCGACAAATTATTAAAACGTCGCCAAAAAGTCAGACTAAAAATTTCATGTTACATGATAAATTCTTTGGGAAAATTTTAATGAATTATTGTATGTGATAGTATTCTTAAAAACAATAATGTTGAAAGATAATTTTTTAATGCTAAATGTAATTATTAATCCTAATTATATTTGAGATTTATATGATTTATGATATTTCTTCTTTTGTCTTGTTTATAAAATTTTTTAAATAGCTAATGCATTCAGATTCTATAAAAATATATCATCCTACAGATTAATACACAAATGATTCTTTAATAATACCGATTATACATAGTAGTACTATACCTCCGTTCATAATTTTTTCATGAAAATAGAATGAAACATCTAAAAATTGTAAAATATTTTGAAAGTTTTAAACATATTGTTGAAAAACACATGATAGGTTATTTATATTTTGGGAAGTAAATATATTTTGGATATAAAAAGATAATCATACCTAAAATTTTAATATTATATAGGATCAAAATATCATAAACTTAAGTTAACTACTGTTATTCTTAATCATTAATATTAACAATAAAATAATACTACATATAAATATTGAAATATGGTAAGCAATATAATATAATGAGATATATATGATAAGTAGTACAAGATGTTAATTAGAAGTTTAACAATTCTTACAGACAAAATAATAAATAAAGTTCAACGTCTAATATCAAATTGAAAAGGAAAAGAAATAATTATTTGTTTAGATTCCAAGTGTCATTAGAGTCAGTAGCAAAGGTGAAGGGGTTTCCAATGTCTGGATTCCCATGAAGCCTCCTTACACACTCCAAGCCATCAATTGAAACAGTTAAAGATCATCGACCCTCATGGTCTAGTTAACTGACACCCTCTTCCAACAACTTCTTTGCTTTAGCTAAATTTGCAAAAGATACAGTGAACAATTTCTCATATCAAGTATGCTCAACGGTATTAGATGAATCGTACGTACTAAGCGTTTCAACTAATGAGCAAAGAGAATAGAACAATCAAAGCTAAACCAAATAGTATTAAGAAGTCAAATTTGAACACATACATACCCGACTAATAAATTCCATGATTGTCATGATGAACAGGCATAGTTTTTGCAATCGACCATTATCCCAAAACAATCGATTACCCTAATGACGTACGAACCATCGGGACATCACCAGTGCCTCCATTTCCATATTTTTTTTAATATTCAAGGAAGTTTAACAGTAACGTATAGTATGTACAATCAGATGTTCATATAATTGTTCCATAACAAGAAATGAGATACTAACAATAAAAAAAGTTAGGTAATAGTTAGGATGATACTAAAAACTTTGAAGAAGAAGATAGGTCATGGAAGGCAAGGGATGATTAGTGTTTGATGAGGGAATTTGATCTGCATTAATTTGTTCTTGATCTTGGACAATTTTGCCACATTCATCCTAGTAAAACTCATTTCTACCATTGAAAACTAGTCTCTATGTCAACATTTTGTGATGAATTAATAGTAACAAGTTAATTTTGAAAATTCAATAGAAGAATTCTTATTTGAATATTCCAACACTCTAGCAATGTATTAATTTTGTGATCTATCAAGTGAGACTATTTCATATGATAATAAGGTTGAGAATATTAAGTTTGTATGTACTATATTTAGCAGGTTTACCTTTAAATTATCTTGCTAGTTTTGAGCAACTCTATTATATAAGTTTGTGATTTAGATTTAAATTATCTTAATAATCAGCTTGTTAGTTTTGAGCAAATTCATTATATATATTTTTTCAAATGTGTGTATGCTAAAAGATTTGCAGATCCAAGAAGGAAGGGGGATTAGGGATTAAACACTTACCAACATGGAATAATGTGTTGCTAGGAAATAGAATCTAGATTTTGTTCCATGACAATGAAGCTTTGTGGGTAAAGTGGGTACATTCCATAATTTTGAGGAGACGGAATTTTTGGAGTGCTCAGCCAAACAACATTAGTTCATGGAGTTAAAGAAAAATTTAATCAGTGAGGGAAAAAATAGGGAACCAATTTAGATTTAGGATTGGAAATGGTGTCTTAACTTACTTTTGGCAGGATCCTTGGTGTTGGGACCCGACCCCGGAGCCCCAACTATTCGGAACGGAAACCACAATCGACGGCCATTGGGCCCTAAACTCGTC
>JANIPN010000218.1:65818011-65832731 GCA_027478595.1 Erythroxylum anguifugum
ATTAAATTCATCTTAATTACTATCCATTTATTAATAACAATATATATAACAAATTATACCAATTTAATTAAAAGTAACAATGTTTGTTTATTTGAACACAAAATATATAACTTATTCATTAAAATTATTATAAATTTCATTAATTTCATTTATTTTTTAATAATAATTTGATTTAATTAATTTTAGTTATTAACTGTATTTAATAGTTGTAATTTAATTTAATACTTATTAATAAGTACTTTAATTAAATTGAAAATATCTTTACAATATATACATTATAAATGAAATAGGAGTTAATAATTAAACAAATATATACTTAATTTGAAATTATTTAATCTAATAAAACAAAATCAAAAATATTCAACAGATTATAAATTTAATTTCTTTAAACATAATTAATCTTATACATAATCATTATCAATACATATATAGTCATATTAACAATTTATGTCCTATATTTTTAAACAAAATTGAAACTACTTAATCAAAATCAACACCAATACTACATTCTAAACTTCATGCAAAACAACAGCAATATTACTTAAAGTTCAACAACAATTCAACAAAAACACCTATAGGCATTTTGTCAAACACTTGGTGTGCACACATTTGTTCATCCCTAATTCAACAAAATTTCCCACATTTTTCCCTTTAATCTACAACAAACACAAACCCATTCAATAACACTCACCAATTAACATTTTTAATCAAACAACAAAATAATATTAACCTCAAATCAACTCCACCGATTGTAGAGGAAGGAGAGGAAGAAACTTTAAATACCTTCGGATGTAACCACTGGAGCAGGAGACGCCAGCGACGTTCAGCTCGACGACGATGGCTGGAGTAGACGGCGGCGATGGCGTTTGCAGGTGGCCACAGGTGAGGTCCAGCCGACGAAGAAGGAGAAGAGGAGAAGGAGCGCGGGAGAATGGGAGGGGAGGAGGTCTTTCAAAGGCTTAAAACATTAACCAAAACGACGTCGTTTTGGTTAGTTTTTTAAACGCTTAAAGAAGACATTTACCGACGGAATATACGCCGCCGGTAAATGCTTGCTTCCCGTCTTCTTCTTCCGATGTTTTCTTTGTTTCGTATGTAACTACAGACGGAATTATTTCTGTCCCTGAAATTTCGTCCCTATTTACATCATTTTCTTGCGGTGATAGCTTATTGTTTTTTTTAAGTCGAACATAGTGTATGAACTTGAATCAAAAAATTAAAGAAGTAGTAAGTTGTATAGTTACGGAAAATTTGCAATGATTTGAGGCATAATAAAATCCTACGCGATATATAGGCTAAAAGCTCATGATGCAACTCTCATGAGACTTATCAGTGAAAAATTTCACGAGCTTAGGTCACAATGAGCACTTGCTTTCTCGATTTATATGTTGTAATAATGCCACGTACCTTAGTATTTCTTTTAACTCAAACTTAGTGTACAAACTTGAATCAAAAAATTAAAGAAGTAGTAAGTTGTATAGTTATAGAGATTCACAATGATTTGAGGCATAATAAACCCCTAAAATGGTCTATAAGCTGGAAATCCGTGATGCAACTCCCATAAGGCTTGTCGGTGAAAAATTCTATGAGCCTAGGAGTTAAAATGAGAACTTGTTTTTTCGATTCGTATGGTGTAACAATGTCACGTACCTTGGTGTTTCTTTTAATTCGAACTTAGTGTACAAACTTGAATCAAAAATTAAAAAAGTAGTAAGTTGTATAGTTACGGAAAATTCACAATGATTTTAGGCATAATAAACCCCTAGGATGGTATATAGACTAAAAACCCATGATGTAACTCCCATGAGGCTTATCGGTGAAAATTTCACGAGCCTAGGAGTTACAGCGAGAAATGGCTTTCTCGATTCATATGTTGTAAAAATGTCACGTACCTTAGTGTACGAACTTGAATCAAAAAATTAAAGTAGTAAGTTGTATTGTATAGTTACGAAAAATTCACAATGATTTGAGGCATAGTAAACCCCTAGGATGGCATATAGGCTGGAAACCCATAATGCAGCTCCTATGAGACTTATTGGTGAAAAATTCCAAGAGTTTAGGAGTCACAACGAGTACTTGCTTTCTCAATTCACAGGTGTAAACAATGTCATGTACCATAGTGCTTATTTAAAATCAACTTGCAGGTGATTAATTCAAACATGATTACTTGAATTTCAATGTGATTAATTCTCACTTTTTTAAATAACAGTTTTGCAAAAATGAGTTATGTTGGTAGATCTTGGATGTATAGATGATTAACACCCGATGGTTTCATCAATCCTGAGTTTGTTGAGGAAGTTGAAGCTTTTATTCACTATGCATGTTCTCAACCTACATATATGGATGACCTAAAGATCAGATGTCCATCTAAAACGTGCAAACATATTCGTTTTCTTCCTATTGATGAAGTGAATCTCCATTTGTTAAGAAAATTGTTTGTTCCAAGTTATTTTGCTTCCTGATAGGTGGCAGTTGGTTGGGTTCCCTGAAAATTACAACAAAATCCAACAACACATCATTAATTTCATCAAAAGCACTCCATTGATCCTCTGTTACCTACAATTGTTGTAGTTGGCATTTGATTGGAAAAGTGAGTTGCATCGTTGCCCCCCTCTTGAGTGTCGAAGTGTCAGATGGAAGCCCTTACCTGATTCCACCTTGGATCCTCTCTCTGGATTTCCCTTCAGTATGATTACTTGGCCCACCCAGTTGAATGTTATACTGTGTTCTTTGAAGTTACACTATTCATCATTTAGTCCCACTAACCGTTGAACTCCCAACACGATGTTACACCATCCCAATGCCAGTACTATCGCGTTCATTGTGAATTGAACGCCTTACATTGTCCATGTGAAGTTCATGCAACATTGGTTACATACCAATCGCAATCCTCCACCCAGTGTGATGTATAATGCTTTAATGTCCTTGATATCACAATCATCATTCTTTTTTTTTTTTTGTATTAATGGAAAAGAACGAGACCGATTACAGAACAAGACGAGGGAAACAGATCCCCGATTGATCCTCTAAGAAGAGCTTGTGACACCCTATAGGTGTAGTATCAAAATACAATCACCATTCTTCACGATCGAAGCATCCACAAAATTGTGAGTACTTCTGTTATCTATAAGAATGTGGATCATTCTCCTTTGACACCTTCCCACTAATTGCATTTGTTTAAAATCCCATTTGCTTGTTAGGCCATCATCGCTTGCATGGATACATTTGGAGAGTCAACTTCTAACTACTCGTTTTTGCATTTGTTCTTGTCACCCTCTGTTGTTGCTTTTAATAAGTCTTTATCTCTGACAACCATATATATTTGTAATTTTTTTATTACGTTTATGGATTGGGCTGTGTTTTTCAAAGCACCAAAGGCAGAGTCCTGCGCCTTTTATTGTTAAATTCCTTGCTACTGTTGTGTTTTGGGATTTTAAATGTTTTTACTGAAGTCAAATGTCGTGCAGCCATCAAAGTAGGTAGTATTCCATCTGGAGTGACACTCCTGTTTACATTTGATGTTTGTTGCATTCTCAGAATTGAGCTGTGACAACCGTCAGAGCTCATGTTCCTTGATGTGTTTCCTCAAAAGAAGGAGGTGATCCTCTTCGCTATCATTGCTACTTCCTGTTTCCTTGCCGACATGTATGTGTTGTGTAGGGACGATGGTTCCTGTAAGCTCACTGTTACTTCAATTTCCGGTTTGAGACCCTTCAAGAAAAACCCAATCAAGTACTCCTCAGACAATAATAGCTGATTATAATAGTGATCGAATTTGGTGCAATATTACTAGCACTGAACCTTCCTATTTTAGCTCTTTAAAGTCTCCCACTGGATCGTCTAAGATTTCTGTTTCAAAATGTTGATTGATGACGTTTGTGAACTCCTTTCAATCCACCACCTCTCGTCTGTTCCGATTCCATAAGTAAAGTCTGTACCACTCCTGTGCTTGTTCATCTATATGAAGAATTGCCATACCTACCTTTACTTTCTCCGTCTTTGATCCAATTGACGTTTTCTCCTGCTTCTGGTTACGGAGACCTAGAGAAATTAGCGAAAATTTGTAGGTGTAGATGGCCATGGCGCTTCAGTCCAAATTCAGGTTGCCACATAGAGTTCCATGTTTCTCTGTATGTCTTGTGCCAGACCAAGGTTCTACTGCTCTCCTTGGGCTAATAAATTCATTGACATTATTGCTAACCGTAAATTGATCAGATTGCAAGAATTGCAGGATGTTCTCCTCACAAGTTCCTGCCTAGGCATACTCCACGAGTTTCTTACATGTTGATATGCAGACTGCCTACTGTTTATAAATTCACCCTTCATTTTGATTACCTCATTTCCAACAAACAGTCTCATGTTGATCAGGCAGATTAATACATACTGCTTCTGGCTCGTGCACATAAATTTCTAGAAGACACTTGCCTAGTATTACTTGTGAGTTCCACAGTGATGTGAAACCAGTTGGCTTACATTATAAGAATTTTGTTGGCATTTGTTTCTTATCAGTTCCCTTCCTTTCCCATTTCAATATTCAACTCCCCCTGTTATAGTATTTGAAACAAGTAGGGGATTCTGTATCAAATTTAGATGTGTTTATCACATCTAAATACAAACCTAAGATAATCACAAGTTGTTGTATTTGAAATTCGTTTTCTTCAATTAATTGTTGTAACAAACTCCTACTTGAACAAACCTCTGCCTCTTGTTGAGGTAGAATGAATACCCAATTGTCCAAATCCTTCTTTCAGATCGAACTTTGAGAATATAACAGTTTCTTTGAGAAAGAGTACCTTTGTATGTCTATGCTTGCCATTATGAATATATTGAAAATGAGAGAAAGGCTTCTTTTTTTAGTTATGCTGTTCAATTTAGGAGACATAAGTGTTAATTCTTATAGTTTCTCTTCTTGAAATTACAATAGATTTTTTTTTAATTTCTAATTGAAGTTGTTCACTCACAAGTCATAACAGGGCCACCAAATTAATCACACAAGGATGGTAATGGGGGAGAAAGCATGAGCCACCTTCATTATGGGTCGGCTTGACAGGCCACACCCACCCTACCATTCTTAGTGTCGTGTCCTTATCCTATTGGGCACACAGCTACAAGAAGTCAAAGAATGATTCCAAGTTAAGCCAACCCCATAATGAGTATTGACATGTCTCAATCCAAATGGGCTTAAACTCTTTTTATTATTGACTAACTCAGGTTAAGAGTTATATAATATAATAAAGTTCTTAATCCTTCTCAGCTACTTCCATCATAGATTTAAGTACCAGCAATTAGAACACTGTCCTCCTGCAAGCTTTAATTTGGGGATTTGCAAGTTTGATTGGGGCTGTTTTGTCATTAGCAGACCTTTGAATGAATAAAAATGTCAACCACTAGTTGGTCATGCTGTGCCCTTAAAGTCTGCAAAACAACAAAAGGTGACTGCAAATAGGTATTTGTTTGTCAACAAAAACAACCCACTTAGATTATATTAAAATGTTACAACCCATAATGATCAGAACTCCGTGGACTATTCACATCAATCACCCGTGAGGGAGGGGAACATAAGAGCTGTTGTATAAAGTTTGAAGAGGGAACCAAAGAAGCCCCTCTCCTGTTTTTGTGGAGGTTTGACAAATAAAGCTTTTGGCTATTATTGAAGGGTGAGAGTTCCAGCTACTGTACTTTTGCTGTCTCCTTTATCTACTGATGACAACAGCATTAAGGTTCTTATATTGCTATAAGGTTCCTTAAGGTTGTCAGACCAAATCATTTCTTCTATGAGATACTTAATATCTTTCCCGTTTTTGCGTGTTGCTTATACACTTCCTTTTTCAGTTACATGTCGCATCTGTGTTACTGCAAATATTGGTTAATTATTGTTGATCTGCAGACGCGATCGATTGATGTATATCTTGTTCAGTGAAACTCCCAAGCTAACATGTTTTAAGTGGCTTTTCCAGCAGGCTTTATCTATCAGAAGGAATTGTTTCTTTCATGGAGATATCTTCCGTCAGAGGTTTACATGAGCTGGTCAGCCAACTACAAATCTCCTGTTACTTCTTGACTGATAAAGCCTTATCTACTGTGGCATGCACTGATTATGAACTGACTTAATAGTTTTAGAGCTTTGTACTCGCTGTATTAATTGTGTAGAAATTGATCATTGGCAGGGAATGGATGATACCAGCTTCATCAACCAATGGCATATGAACTCCTTGGATGATCTAAGCCTGCCACCACTAGCAGCTGTCTTTGGAGAGAACATGCATCAATACCTTTTGTCTCACCCAACTTTTAACATCAAAACCTCCATGGATACTTCAACTACTAATCTAAGACCCACCAAGCAAGATACTTCAACTACTAACCTAAGACCCACCAAGCAACTGAAACCAAATGGCTTTAATACATGCAAAACTAATATCTTGTCAAGCCCAGAAACTGCTTTTTCTCCTAATTTTCTTACCTTCACGGATTCAAGCCACTCTAATGGAATTGGGGTAGTGAAGCCTAAAGAGGAGACAGTTTGTTTCAAAAACATAGGTACTTCACCTTCTGATATATTGACATCCCAAGGTTCCTTTATGAACCAAAACTATGCCTTTAAGGCTAGCCAAGAGGCTAGAATTAGCACAAACACTAAACTTTCTCAAAGTCAAGATCACATTATAGCAGAGAGGAAGCGCAGAGAACAGCTCAGTCAGCGGTTCATAGCGTTAGCTGCTATAGTTCCTGGACTCAAAAAGGTATCAAATTCCACTTATGGACATCCTTGTTTATCAGCAAATAACTTCCAAGTTTGTACATTTTGACTAAGCGAGCTTTCTATTTTAGATGGACAAAGTTTCTGTGCTTGGAGATGCTATAAAGTACCTGAAACAACTACAAGAGAAGGTAAAGACACTTGAGGAGCAAACAAAGAAGAAGACCATGGAATCAGTGGTCACTGTGAAGAAATCTCAGCTCTTAGCTAATGATGACAACTCTTCCTCCTCAAAAGAACCCGTTGAAGAGATTTTACCTGAAATTGAGGCAAGATATTGTGACAAGGATGTCCTTATAAGAATTCACTGTGAGAAAAGGAAGGGGATCTTTGAGAAGACAGTGGCTGAAATTGAGAAGCTCCACCTAACAATTACTAATAGTAGCGCCCATACATTTGGGACTTCTTCTTTCGACATCACTATTATTGCTCGGGTAAGTATCTTGCTTTCTGACAGAAAGTTGAAAACTTCATTTCCTATAATGTTATTGGGAAATAACAAAATTTAAGATGTTTGCTGGCAATCTCTTCTTCCTTTACCAATTATGCATGTAACCCAATTCTGTGCGCTCTTGTTGCAGATGGATGCAGAGTTCAACATGTCAGTGAAGGATCTAGTGAAGAGTTTACGCTTAGCTTTCAAGTTCATGTGAAATAAACCCAAGTTTGGTTTCTCCATGCCTTTTAACCTCTTCCAGTGATGGAAGATAGTATGGATGTTTCCCAAATAAATATATGAAAACATAAAAGCTTCTTTAGTAAGGATAGTGGACAGGGTCTAAATTTCTTCAGCTTCCTAAACCATTGCCTTAAAGCTTGTTTGCTGTGAGGATCCATTTTGCAGGAGGGTTTTTCCTGATCAGTTTTTTCTTGGTTAACTTGTTGGCCAAGTTCTATTACCTACCTGTTTAAAAGAGACAGATTTCTCAGCTTGTTTAGGCTTTTTTTAGATGGTTGAGCAGGGGAATAGGCCTTTGTTGCAGTACTTTTTTCAATTAATGTTTTAGAGGCATTCTTGTCCTCTTTCTCTTGAGTATCCTATGGCTTGTAACAGTTTGGTTGAAATTAATGGAATCATTGTGACTTCTTGTAGCTTTTCCTGTACATATTCCTCGGTATAGTTAACACATCCTCAATAGTTGCTTTCACAGGTCCAATCTGTAAGCTGAAAACTCTGGCATGTTCGATCACTTCCTCATTCTACCCTTGAAATTCCTTCCAAAGTTATTTTCTACAACTCAACACAGACTTGTCAGCCTGAGAAGTTTGAACAGCTCAAAAAGAGTTCCATCTTCCAGATAACTGCTGATTTTAACAACCATATTGATGAATGTTTTGGGATGATTAGTTTGAAATTCATTCAGCACTTAATTCATCTTATAAGACAGTCCTCTGTCTGAAACGTCACGGATTGATTATTTACTCTTTTATCTTCCTCTTCCTTGTATGCGAAAGATGACTGGAAGAGAATTGAAAAAACAAGAGGAGTAATTTTGACGAGAACTCCATTATTAAGACATCCGTACAACTGCTTACAAAGTGGATGGCCGACAAGGGAAGTGATTATGACGAGTTTGGAGAATATCATAAAAGTCTTGCATTAGATATAAACTGGACATAAATTGTTCAATTATGCTTATCGTTGTTTGGTAATGAATTGTTAAAAAGTACGCAAAGTCCCCACAAAAGATTGCGATCTTGCTATGACTTTTCATACATCTCTATCATTGAGCATCATCCTTCCCAGTGAAAGCAATCACATGAAAATTACTGGTCACCACTCTCAACGCGAGGAACCTGCGTTAGGTAATTACAATTAACTTGATTGGTCTTGGTAAGATTGCTGCTTTTGGTTTTTCCTGTATTGATATCGAGCTACAGACCTTTGACCTGCCATACCAAATGGTGTCATGATCAATACTTGTGAACAAGAGGCTGCTTTTTGGGGATGCAGACATTAATAGCTAAGACATATGTATATTATACCGGTAAGTTACCATTTCATTATAATAATTTAAGTTGTTGTATGGGCTAATTTAATTGATTTTATATATTCATTAATATACTCCCTCAAGTGAAAGCCCTTTGAGCTTAAAACTTACACAGGTTCACTCTACTTTGTGCTGAATAATAGATGAGTGGTAAGATTTGAATTCACAACTACTTAGTCACAAAAGCTCTTATACATAGACGGAGCCACTTGGGAGCCAGTGCTGCACTGAGCCCCCCAAAAATTTTAAAAATTATATATATATATATATATATTATATTTTTAAAAAAATTATATATATATATATATTTTTTAAATTTTGGGTATATATATACATAAGGACGGAGTTATTTAAAGCTCCGTGGTATATTGGGCTCCCTAAATTTTTTAAAAAATTAAATATTTGGATTCTCCTACCTTAAATTTCTGGCTTCGTCACTACTCTTATACCATATTAAATAACCGTTTCACTGTAATAACTGAAGCTATTAGTTGAGGCTAACTTAATTGTTTTATATATTCACAGACGTATACTACCAAGTTAAAATGGGAGAAGCAATACTAGAGGACGGGCTCTGAAATGGGGGACTTAATTAGTTGAGCAGGAGTTATATTAATCTGTTAATAGGCTTTTAAAATTTAACAATTATGTTTTATTTTTAATGTCATATATAACTACACTTTTATTATTGTTAACAATTAAATATTAATAATCTTAAGAATTTGGATTTTATAAATTAAATAAATAAATAATCTTATTTTATTCTCTCTTATATAATATTTAATACTAAAAATTCAATATATTTTATTGAAACAAATAATTAAATAAGTATAAAACTTGTAAAATTATTATCTATAAACTAATTTTTTATCAATATGTGTTTTAGTTATTAAAACTCGTGTTATTATTTAGACTAAATAATTGCTATTTAAAAATATTATCTCATAAATAACTACGTTTAAAATTTTAAAAAGTATAAAATTTAAATATATTTAATAAATAATTATCATATTTTAAATTAATTATAAAATTGAATAAATAAAAAACAGAAACGAAAATTAAGTCAAAAATGTATTATTAATAAATTTTTTTAAATTAAATACAAAAGGAATTATCTAATTGGTTAGGATTCGAACACGTGACCATGGATAAAGGGGTAAGAAAATTTCACCGACTTTTTTGATTTAATCTCGAGTGGTTGTTGGAATATGTACACATTTTCAATTGAGGTCTCACAACAGAAAGTAATGTTGACGCGGTATGAAAAATGTAGGCACCGACTAATCTAGAAGCTTTGACCACATAACGGCATGATTGTCCCTCGTACCCTTCCCCGTAGGGACCATGCCATAATAATTCAGTTCATTCGTCCATCTCCTCCTACTCCTACCAATAGATATAGAAATAAGGTTGCCCGCAGAGCGTAGCTCAGTTGGTTTCGAAGGGGTAGATTTGCTCCAAGAAATAAGGTGGAACGCCTATTCTATTTCTAACAATATAGACTCTCACAAAACGAATTGGTTAGTATAATTGTGACGTAGCTGGCTACCAAATGGTGTCGTGGTGTAGTTGGTTATCACGTCAGTCTAACACACTGAAGGTCTCCGGTTCGAGTCCGGGCGACGCCAATTTTGGTTTTTAATAAATGACACTTATTACTTATGTTCTAAACGGTGCCGTTTTTTGTCTCCAGTTTATAATAGTAAACGCGGATTAATAGGAACTGGAGATGGATACCGTTGCTTCCACGTCTTCGTAACCAAAATTTGAGCGCCAACATGTCTCCACCAATCACATCCCTCCAGCGCATCGCGTTCATGCCGCTTATTGGTCCATTCCTCCACGTCATCATCCCCAACATTCCAGAATTCTCCTCTTTCACTTGTCGCTAATTTTAAAACTAGTTGGGATCTTGCGCCCGTTAAGATAATTCTCCAGTTTCTCCTATCACCAACGGTATGGCAGCGAAGCTCAGTTTGGCCCTGTTTTTCGTCTTATTTACGACCTTGCCGTTGTCGGACTCACTTGTCATGTCATCGCCGTCGCCTCCCTATACTAAATCGATTTCTGTTAGTAATTTCATTGAATTATGTCAAACGTTTTATTCATAGATCAGTTTCTGTTAGTAATTTGATTAGAATTATATAACGATTGATTAGTTTTGTTAATTTATTTATTTTGTTCTGAAATAGGATTTAAAGGAGGCGATAGTGAAGGGACTAGGGTTTCAGGCGGAAGATTTGAAGGTATGGGGGTTTGATCAGAGGGAGGCACTTGTGGGGCACTCAGTGGCATACGAATTCGACTTGGAGGTGGAGGGGAATCAGGTGATTCCTTTCAAGCTATTGGAGGATGTGAACCGATGGGACTACGTTGATTTGCCTATTTTTAGGTTTAAGGATGATGATAGCGGGTTGGTGGAGACAAAGAAAACCCGTGATGATGGCTTGCCCGTTTTGGCTCCGTTCCAGCTTGCCGGACCCATGGAGATTTGGATCCAAGATGCTGAGGACATGCGCCTCTCTTTGCCGGTATATGCTGTTTTCCATTCTGTCTGTTAGTTCGAATGGTTTTCTCTGTTTTCCTTTGTTTGGTTTGATTTGGTTGAATTGGAATGAAACGAGGATTAAAGTTTGATGCTTTAAAGAAAAAATTATTTGTAGAAATTTTGCTAATTTACTATGGAATGTGGTTGTCGTGTAATCTGCAGCATGATGTGGATGCTGGCATTGTGAAGAAAGTAGTGTTAGCAGATGGTGCTGTGGTAACTGTGAACGGTGCCAGATCAGTTAGCTTGCGCCACCCCATTGACCTCCCGCTTCCTCTCAATCGAACTCGAAATGGTTTTGCTTCTGCTCTTCTAGCTATTGCTAAACAGCTTCGCCATGCTTCTCGTGGAAAAGGGGCACCCCTTCTTTCACTTCGTATTGTAGGTCCGACCTCCCTCGCTGCTCCTTCCTCGTCGTCTGTAGTTCCCAGCAACCGGCTGAAGTTAAAGCGTCTTGCTCCTGGCCTTGTAGAGTTATCTTCACTGGCCAAACTCCAGCCAGTTGATGCTCTATCCACTATTGACTTGGAAGAGGTCACTGCTCTATTAACTCCCAATCATTTCACCAAAATGTGGCCTTTTGTTTCTGTGAATGCCTCAAACTCAAATTTGGTTGGATTCGAGAAGTTATTGGCCTCTGTACTGGGTCCAAAAGCTAATAAAGAAGGTTCGATTAGGTTGTTGAAGGCAAATGTCTTTGCTCAAACATTTGTGAAGATTGGTTTTGGTATTGAGAAGAAGGTTAAAGAAGGAGATGGCATTACATGGGAGGGATTTCCCGATTGGAGGACTAAGCCTGAATCAGTTATGATGCATTTTGAAGTGCTTGCCAAGGTTGAAGGTGAGAAGATTGTTCCTGAGAGAGTGATGCAGGTTCAACCTGTGGTTGTGGAGGATACTATAGCACCCAATGTACTCACCGGGAATGTTTCAATGTCCAGAATGCCGGTTGTACACCCTCCTTTAAGCCCCTTCACTTTGTAAAGTTGTTCAAGGACTATAATTTTTCCCTGTAACTGGGATAGAAAGGGTGAAGTTTTCCTCTCTTTTATTTTCTACTTACAAAGAGATAAAAATGTATATAAGGAAGCATTTATCACTCGAGTTATTATAAGCTTCTAGTTGTTGGACAAGCTAAGCCGTTTCAACAAAGAATTAGAAATTCCTCACCTTTTCTATGTTTAGAATCATGAAGTGAATAGTTTTTATCATATGAATTTCGGAGAAAAATACAGTGAAAGGGTTGTGTTTAGCCATGGCTCTCACCCTCGTTGAAGGGACCGAGTTGACAGATTTCCTCAGCCCCAGTGCGAACAAGTCGTACCTTTTAATATTTACAGAGCATTCATGATATAAAATTCCATTGGATTCAAACAAAATCAGTACTCAAAAGGAAAAATGGATCAACAAACATCATCTCAGCATACAACGCAAAACAAATTGTACAGCCATCAATGCGACGAAGCTGCAGAGTGGCTTCACCTGTGAAGAATTGACCAAATTCATCACTTTGACCATATAATGTCACAAGATAGGATTGTTAGTCAATTGCGATAATTTATTATCTAAGCAGGATGGATTGCATAATATTCACAAAATGTTATATAGAATATTGTGTAATTTATTAGAAATCATTCTTTTCTTTCTTCACGTACTCGAAGCCCTATGTAAAGAGCCTGTCTTGTACATACTAAAGACATGGACATCATGTCTTCAGTTTCTCAGCCAGTTGCCGATCACCGCCTCAAGACCCTCACTGCTACTTGCCAACTATCCTTAGGCAGTCCCTTTAGTCGTTGTCTTCGCACCGGTTGCTTTTTGTCCCTGACCATTTGAAGTTACACGTGATGTTGTTGAAGCAACCGAGAAATAAGGAGAGAATTATGAGAAATTCAAGAAACAACTCATGGGACTGTAAAAATCTTCAAAGTCTCACATGATTTCGCAACATATATAAGCCGACAATCACCGACAATCAAAACGACATTTATGTATCTTGAGACGACAAAAGAGGTTATTCGGCATATGCTTGCCAAACGTTATTCTATGTCTAACGCTTTTCTCGTCAGTTTAAGTTATTAGGATAACTCCATCACATAAGGTAGGGGATTGCACAATCTGTATACAATTTTACGTTTATCACAAAAAAAAATCTCAATTTTGCTCAATTTTATAATTATAGCTTGAATTTTAAAAAGTGACAATAAAATATTCAAAAAAATTTATTTTTTAAATTCTAATCCGAACTTCAAAAACTAGCAATAAAATATTCAAACTTTCTTTTTCTATTGTAGCCTGATCTTAGAAATTCGAACGATTAATACACGTCAGTTAAAATTAACACAATAAATGAAAATTAATGAAACGAAATTGTTATTAAAAATAGAATTCCTAAATCAGTTTATGCAACCTTAGCCATTCATTATCTATTTACTCTCCCGACATCGTCATCCTTTTATTTTCTGTTTGTTTTTTCAATGTCCTAAATTACTCTCACATTATAGCGTACTGCACCAGCAAGCTCTTTATTGTCAGTTTGTTCTCCCAATGTCGTTAGCGTAAGGGCGTCGAGATAACAAACAAAAAACGAAAGAAAAACTAAAATCAAAGCGTGAAGTCATCGTAGATGTATAATCTGATTTAGGTCAACAAACTTAACAAAGACACTAACATCGGATTAATATTAAAAAAATGAAAATTTGAACATTTTATTGTCATTTTTTGAAGTTCGTATTTGGTCGGGTCGACTGAATCGGCTGTGCTAGGCTCAGGCCCATCTACACACGTCTACCACAGCCCGCTAGGCCCTTCAGGAATTAGACTCCCATGCAAACATAGCTACTCACGTAAAGACCTAAACCTAGCGGTAACTCCAAGTATATAAGGTACTATTCTACCGTGATTCAGGTACGATAATACAACCCTATTTCTTTCTGTTTACAGCAACCAAGAACCTTACAAAAAGACTGACTTGAGCGTCGGAGGGGCCTTCCAGGAACCAACCCCCGGCTTGCCTTTATCTGTTTTGCAGGTATCTCACAGCCAGAATCGCATAGACCATGGATCAAAACAACGACGTTCAACCCCAACAGAATCCGGCTGAACCATTTGGCGCCCACCGTGGGGCCCGGTGTCAGGACACCACGTCCAGAACCACACAGATCAGTCAGGCGGCAGCAGCTAATCCTGATATTGCGGCCGTTGCAGCACTTGCGTTGCAACGGATGGCTTAGCCGCAACCTGATATTCTCCCATCAGCACATCCCGACGAGCTAGGCATAGCTGAAGCCTTTAGAAAAATTGTGGCCGATCGAGTCACTTTGGTTTCGACATCTAGCCAGAGTCGACCGTCCACACAGTGCTGGCAAAGGCCTTGGAGGCAGAACAGAAACGAGGGCGACCGATGTAGTGCACAGCTTGG
>JANIPN010000218.1:65851672-65867329 GCA_027478595.1 Erythroxylum anguifugum
TTTAATATTACTAATATTATATATAATTAAATATAATTATTACGTAATTATGACGTCACACCGGTTCAACCGGTGGTCGAATCGATCAAACCGATGACCAGTAAAATCTCCGATTCCACGTCCAAAACTTTGATTGGTGCAATGCATCTTATTCCACAAATTTTCTGGTGGGATGAGCAATTGTCAAAATGTATCTACTACACAAAGAGACAAAACCATCCCATTATCTACTACAGTCGATTTCTCTTTTTCTATGAAAGTTGGGCAGACATCAGTTCAGAGGAACGAATTGCGCACGTAGTTTCCTTGCTTTCCTCAAACCGACTTTCCTTTTTTCCTTCTGAATCTTGTTTGGATGTCAAGAAAAAAAAAAGGCTCAATATGACTTGAAGAGACATATGAAAAAAGTCATTGGAAGCGTTTTCTCTCTTTTTGGTTTCAGGAAAGAAGCAAGTTATGAAAAAAGAAATAAAGAAGCAGGTCTCAGGTGTCAGGCTCAGCAACTAAATGTATTAACCTTATGTGCTCCAAGTGGTAGCATGGAGTCATCCGTCAACCCTGGTGGGCGGCCTTTTAGCCCTAGACCTTTTAATTCGGTTTACTCTCAAATTGCTGACATTTGGCACCTGAATTTTTGACTCTCGATCGACACCACATCAGCTTCTAGTTTTGTGGCAACCCATTGCTTCTAGTTCCTTGCTTGCGTACATACTTTGTCCTGCTCGTGTTCACTTCTCACCTAGTCATGTGAACTGACCTCAGATTTTCAAAGCCAACCTCGTGCTTCAATTATGTTGATAGACAATACTCTAACCACGTTCCATGTTTGTCAACTTTTTACAACTCTCCCTCTCTCTTTCTTTTACTTAAAACATCGTCATTGTTGTTGGACAATAACAAACGTACATACGTACACCGACCGGCAATGGAAAAAGTTTTCCGGCAGCGACCTTGTTTGCTGGTTTTCTTTCTTGTTTTGCTGAATCTGTTTTGTTTGTCCCAATCAGATGAGCTTCAACTGCTTCTGAACTTCAAGTCTGCTCTCCAGAATTCAAGAACAAATGTGTTCAGTACATGGACACCGGAGAATTCTGCTTGCAACTTCACAGGGATCGTTTGCAATGTCGATGGACATGTCACTGAAATCAATCTTCCCCAACAGCAACTTGAGGGTGTTCTAACGTTTGATTCAATATGCGGATTAGGCTCATTAGAAAAAATCTCTTTGGGGTCAAATTTTTTGCGTGGTGAAATCAGCGAATACGTGAGAAATTGTTCAAACTTAAAGGTTTTGGATTTGGGGTTCAATTTTTTTAGTGGGGATGTACCTGACTTGTCTAGTTTACGCGAATTGACAATCTTGAATCTGAACAACAGTGGTTTTTCTGGGACTTTCCCGTGGCATTCACTGGAAAATCTTACAGGTCTCACTTTTTTAAGCCTCGGTGACAATCCATTTGATGCCACAAGCTCATTTCCCGTTGAGGTAGTGAAGCTTAACAAGTTGAATTGGCTGTATCTTACCAACTGCACCATCAAAGGACAGATTCCGGACAGTATATCAAATCTTACTCTGCTTGAAAATCTCGAACTCTCAGACAATCTGTTATTTGGAGAAATCCCATCAGGAATTGGAAAGTTGACCAAGCTTTGGCAGCTTGAGCTTTACAATAACTCATTAACAGGAAAACTTCCGGTAGGAATTGGAAACCTGACAAGCCTGCTAAACTTTGACGCTTCCCAAAACATGTTGGAGGGTGACATTGTGGAGTTGAAATCATTGACCCAACTTGCTTCTCTGCAGCTCTTTGAAAACCGATTTTCTGGTGAATTGCCTGTTGAGTTTGGTCAATTCAAGAACCTTGAGGAGTTATCCCTTTATAGGAACCAGCTCACAGGTTCACTTCCTCAAGAACTAGGCTCGTTGTCAGACTTCAATTACATCGATGTTTCAGAGAATTTCTTGACTGGTCCTATCCCATCTGATATGTGCAAAAATGGTAAAATGACTGATTTTCTAATCCTGCAGAACAAGTTCACTGGCCAGGTTCCTGCAGGCTATGAGAACTGTAAGTCTCTGCTTCGACTACGTGTAAACAACAATTCACTTTCTAGTACAATTCCTGCTGGAATATGGGGTTTACCAAACCTTTCGGTCCTTGATCTCAGCATGAACCAATTTGAAGGTATTATGGCACCTGATATTGGCAATGCAAAGTCTCTCGGTTTATTGGTTTTATCTAACAATCGATTTTCTGGTGAACTGCCTGTGGAAATATCAAAAGCTTCTTCATTAGTGTCAGTTCAGTTGAGCCAGAATCAATTTTCTGGTCAGATACCAGCAACAATTGGAGACCTGAAGAAACTATCAAGTCTTTATCTGAATGGAAACCTTTTTTCAGGTATCTTACCGGACTCATTCAGTTCTTGTGTCTCTCTCACTGACATAAACCTTTCTGGCAATTCCTTATCCGGGAATCTCCCAGCGAGTCTTGGTTCTTTGCCTAATTTGAACTCCTTGAATTTGTCCAACAACAAGTTTTCAGGTGAAATTCCAGCTACTTTTTCATCCCTGAAACTAAGCAATCTTGACCTTTCAAATAACCAGTTAGTTGGTATGATACCTGAATCCTTATCCATTGATGCTTTTCGTGATGGCCTCAAAGGAAATCCTGGCTTATGTAGCCAAGATCTACAGGATATTCGAGCATGTTCATATCATGCTAGAAGTTCCACCCATCTTAGAGTAGTTTTAGCTTGTTTAGCAGCTGGAATGTTAGTTTTAGTCTTCTCATCATGTTACCTCTGGCTCACAAAATCAAGACACAACAGTCTTGATCACCCTTTGAGGCAGGGTTCCAGCTGGGACATGAAATCATTCAGAATTCTAAGTTTTGATGAAAAGGATATCGTAGATTCCATCAAGTCTGAGAATTTGATTGGCAAGGGAGGGTCAGGGAATGTGTATAAGGTTGTGCTTCGTAATGGAAATGAGCTGGCAGTGAAACATATTTGGGCAACAAATTCTGGTGATCAGAAAAGCAACCGAAGCAGCTCAGCCATGCTTGCAAAAAGAAATTCGCGGTCATCAGAGTATGAAGCAGAGGTAGCCACCTTAAGTGCTGTCAGACATGTGAACGTTGTGAAACTATATTGTAGCATCACCAGTGATGATAGCAATCTGCTGGTCTACGAGTACCTGCCTAATGGGAGCTTGTGGGATCAGCTGCACTCTTGTCAAAAGATCCAGATGGGATGGGATTTGAGGTATTCAATTGCAGTAGGAGCAGCAAAGGGATTGGAATACTTGCATCATGGTTGCGATAGAGCAGTGATCCATCGTGATGTGAAGTCCAGCAACATTTTGTTGGATGAGGACTGGAAGCCTCGAATAGCTGACTTTGGACTTGCAAAGATTTTGCAGGCTGGTGGTGGAGGGGACTGGACTCGTCAAATTGCTGGCACTTACGGATACATTGCTCCTGGTAAAGTCTGACGTTCTGGTCCTTTAATGTTTGTTGCCCTCTACATTCTCATTCTTTCAGGATTTGAGCAGCTAATCTAAATTTGTCAACCTACAGATAAATTTTTAAGTATTAACATTCATCTCATAGTCTCTCAATTAAGATTCTTCATATCTGCGTATGTATAAGTTTCTGAAATGTAGTTTCATGTGCTTGTTCGTTCCTGATGTTGCAGTTTAGTGATCAATGGCTGTCTTTGTGCTTTTGTTTTCAGAGTATGCGTACACTTACAAGGTAAACGAGAAAAGTGATGTGTATAGCTTCGGTGTAGTCCTGATGGAATTGGTCTCAGGTAAGAGGCCGATTGAACCTGTTTTTGGAGAAGCAAAGGACATAGTTAATTGGCTTCGCTGCAAGATCAAGAGCAAAGAAAGTTTGCTTGATGTAGTGGATTCAAACATCTCAAAGGCCCAAAAGGAGGACGCCATCAAGGTTTTAAAAATAGCCATCCACTGCACAGGAGAGATCCCATCAGTAAGGCCCTCCATGAGAATGGTAGTCCAAATGCTAGAGGAAGCTGGTCCAAGTCAACTTACCGACATAATTATCGATAAAAGCACTGTAAACCAGAAATCCAAGAATAGCAGCTAATTCACCTGTGGTTAGAGAAATAGAGAACTAGTAGTTTTGAGGGATCGTATCTCCTCACAAACATGAAAAAGTGGAAGAGGTGTTGATGCATTAGACTTAAGTTCAGGAGCTGTAACATTAAGTCTTGCTTTTGGTTGTAGCATTTTATAGGGACTGGTTTTGAAGGCATAGCCTCTCTGTAGATTATAGATGCTCGGAATTCAGAATGTAACAGATAAAATGCAAACTTATTTGATAAATAATATCTTGTTTGTCAATTTAAATTATCATATAGACGTTTTGATAAATTTATAGATAACAGTTGCAGTTAATCCCATACATTTTATATTATTTCGTGTGTTGAATTTAAATTTTATATCATAAATTAAGTCTCATAGAATGGAAGTATCAATAATAAAATTATAAGTTTTGTATTTTTTTTGGGATAAAAATAAAAATAAAAGCGCAATCAGAATACTCATTTAATGAGAATATTTGCTTTCACTATATGTGATTTAAGTATGCCCTGATAATGCATTTTTAGCACAACAAATCATACTTAGTCAAGCAATATCTTGAATAGGAAAAGCCACTTGTTGGTTCAGTCTTTGATTTTCTTCATAGAATGAACAGGCATACACACGTTCTCAGCTTGAATCTTAACCCTGTTACACCTGAAAATGACTGCCAATAGCAAGCTAATCTAATGCACAGCGAGTAAAGATTAGAACTTTGTACGTGCTTCCTTGGCCCTAGTTAGAATTTTATAAGAATTAATATGTTCAATCAAGAACAAGCATCAGAAAGATACAAGGTATGCAAGGACTTGTAGAAAGATACAAGGTATGCAAGGACGTAGTAGACGCAAACTGAACGGACTTAGAATTTGGATTCTGATAAAATAGATAAGCTTTCAATCAAAGCATGAGCAGCGACCAATAGCAAATGGGTTTAGTAGGCCTTACCATTTCACGTTCAGTTTTCAGTGTCACTCGTCCTTCTCTCTCCCTCGTGTACTCTTCAAACGTCAAACCTATTTTGCCTTTACATCTCTCCTCTTCCTTTCTCTCGCCTCCTCCCTACACTAGTTAACTCTCTCTCTCTCTCTAGTTATTCATAGATACACTCTTGTTGAAGCAATTGATGATGTGAATTCTAAACGATTGGAGCTTTATGTGAAAAATTACGACTTTATGATGCTTACATACATGGGTTGTAACTAGATTGTCTATTCACTGTTTGGTTGTTGCAGGCAGAAGGAACTTAGTGCTGCGAGTCGGAAATCTCGATTATAAGTACGAGAACGAGTTGATGGAACCAGGCAAAGAGTTGCTTGAATCAAATCGGAACCTTTATCCTCTGATTGAACCGTATGATACTGGTTTTTTGGGGGTTTCGGATATTCATGCCATATACTACGAGCAGTCTGGAAATCCCAGTGGGCATGTGAGTTGCAATGGTTGAAGTTTTTATTTTGAATTGAAATGATTTGACTTGATACCGTAAACCTGTAAAGTTAGGATGCCAGTGGTGGGGCTGTTAGGGTGGTGGGGTTGTTAACATGTGAACCTTGAATTGCTACTTTGATACTCTTATTTGTACCACATGACTGTCGTCTTGATGCAAGAATTAAGTGGAGGGCCTTTAATTTTTGACCACCAAACAGAATTTGTGTACTAATTAGATTCCTGATGATATCCTTGAACCTTGAATTGCTAATTTGATAATCTTATTTGTACCACATGACTGTAGTCTTGATGCAAGAATTAAGTGGAGCTTTAAGCTTTGACCACCAAACAAAATATGTGTACTAATTAGATTCCTGATGATATCCTTCGTAGTTTCCTTAAGTGTTAAATCGATTCTAGAGCTAATTGCAAGTGGTAAAATCTGTTTAGAGTTGTAGATTGAAGGGCATTTCCACTTTTATTTTTAACGGATGCCCCCTGAATCTGCCATCACTTCTGATGCTGATGAAATGAGTTTGACTCAATTCTTTTACATATCTTCTCTTGAAAAACATGTGGTTCCTGACCGTTCTTTGATGTCTGTGATGTTGTTGGAGACTTCACTAGAAGTTACCTTGTTAGATTAAATACCATGTGGCATATGGTATCCGCACATGAATAAGTGTCTTGGAATGGCTGAATCTGGATTTTCATAAGATAATTTCTGATGAGACTGATGTCCTGGTACTTGTAGAAGGTGATTTGTGAATGATGAATTTCCGGCAGTCGTTTGATTGTGCTTAATATCTCTACCTCTGTCCGCGGATCCTTCTTTCTGATGATGCATCTTTCAGTCATATACTCTATGTTCTTGTATCTATTCAATTGTTGTGTCCTGTACAATAGTAATAGCCGAATGGCAAATTAATAAGTGACATCTTTTCTGTGCTGTGTAATGAATATGATCCTCTGCAGCCAGTAGTCTTTCTCCATGGAGGTCCAGGGGGCGGAACAACGCCTAGTAATCGAAGGTTTTTTGATCCTGACTTTTACAGAATCATTCTATTTGATCAGGTTACTATGGCCATCCAGCTATTCCTTATGAGGATGTAATCATCATTTTTATTGATCCTACTTAACCTTGCTGTTTTGTGGGCTTTCCTAGCGAGGTGCAGGAAAGAGTACACCTCATGCTTGCTTGGAGGAAAACACCACATGGGACCTGATCAATGACATTGAAAAACTAAGAGAACACTTGGGAATTCCAGAATGGCAGGTCAAATTTCTCTATGATTCTTGAACTGTAAATAAAAGATGATAGCTCCTGCGGTGCTGGAAGTCTTTACAGGCATTCAGCTTGGATGCATTTGGAATGTTAATCTTATTTTATGCGTTTTTTTTTCTGCATTTTGCAGGTATTTGGTGGGTCATGGGGAAGTACATTGGCACTTGTATACAGCCAATCTCATCCTGAAAAGGTATCCGGTTCTTCAGTTGTTGTTTCTTTGTTTGAAGTTCAATTGATTCATTAATAACATCATATATGGGTGCTATTCATTTGATCTCCTGTAAGGTCACTGGTTTGGTCCTCAGAGGGATCTTTTTATTGCGGAAGAAAGAGATTGATTGGTTTTATGAGGGTGGTGCTGCTGCTATATTCCCCGATGGTATGCTGGATACTGTTGCTTAGACGATCTAGTGGATAATGAAAAACATATGTTAATACCTAACTATTGCATTGTTGACTATGTGTTGCAATTAATACGAATCACTAGTGGCAGGTAGATGTCAAGTTTAGGATATTTCATTTAGCAAATATGTTTAAGTAAATACTTTCAGTACGTGAAAAAAAACTTCGGCACAATATTCGTGAGTTCATGCAGTATTCCATCTTGTAATTTTTTCAGTCAGAAGATTTTGCATATTACCACCTAAGGTGTACTGGTTTGTATTTATACCTGCAATCCTACCATGCCGTGCTCCCTTTTAGTACGATGAATGGAATGTATTTTAATTATTTTAACAATAAGCTATAAGCACTTTGAGGTAGAAATTTTTTCTTCTTAACTCATTCGACTTGATAGCTTCATATTGCAAATACCCTATCAAACTATTTTATTTCTTGATTCATTTTTTGTATGACAGCTTGGGAGCCATTTAGAGATCTCATCCCTGAAGCTGAAAGAGATTGTTTCATTGAAGCTTACAGGAAGAGACTGAACTCTGACAATATGGAAACACAAGTAAGGGTTAGATGCTTCTTTTTAAGTTGTGTTGATTGCAGCATTTTTGTACTTTGTATCTGATTTAGATCTTAAATATTTCCAAACTTGCTGAACCACATTCTTGTTGCTTCAAGTTGTAATTAAAGTGAGACCTTACAGAGAGCATTATATTTTCTTAGTATGAAGCAGCAAGAGCATGGACCAAATGGGAAATGATGACTGCTCATCTTCTTCCAAATGAAGAGAACATCAAAAGAGGGGATGATGATAATTTCTCACTGGTAAGGCAATTCAGTGCCTCCTGTTATGGGCTTTAGATTGTTCACATTGAAAGAGAACCTTGATGTATTTCTCTTTGAATAACCTTATGAAAAGAAGACAAGCATCTGTGCCTTTATAATTTTAGAGGGTTGGGTACCATGCTAACCTTCTGAATGCAAGGGTGCAAATAGAAATGGATCAGTCTTGCCTACTATTTCCTGTAGCTTGCATTTTACCGTTAGAACGAACTGAAAAGAACAATGAAGAGAGTGGTAATAGAAAATTGTTACGTAAATGTGGACAATATAATTCATAAGTTACAGTCTATGTACCATTTTCAGTTCTTGTTTTGCTTATATTTGGCAAATACTTTTACCTGAATTATGCTCATTGTCAGCCCCTATGACAGTTTAACGATAATAGGATATCATAATTCATTTCTCACTGCTTCGTTGTGGATATGAATGATTTAAACTCCAATTATGAGCATGTTGCTTTTCTCCCATTCAGGCTTTTGCGAGGATTGAAAATCATTACTTCGCGAACAAGGGATTTTTCCCTTCAGATTCATTCCTTTTAGATAATGTTGATAAGATAAGGCATATCAACACCACAATTGTACAGGTATATGTTGTTTATCAACATGTTGGCATTCTGCTCGTTTAACTCCTATTCAAGTGACATTGTAAGACACAGGTATTAGTTGTTTTCCTGAGCTAAAAAATAGTCAATGGACAGTCAAGTCGCCTACTTTTATCAAAATGTTGTTCATTTCATGTGCTGCATGGTTGCCCTTTTACCAGCCCATCTTTATTTTTCTCTTGGTTGTGGTGTATAATGCATGTAATCATTATTTTCCAGTTTCATGCATTGCTTACAAATATTCATCCATTCACCTTTTTTCATCAAATTTTGCAATTTCACCACATTGTTTATGTATCAGCTAAATCTTTTGACATGTAGTATGTACTGCTATGAATATTGGCATTCGATTAACCAGTATTTTCTATGGCAAGAGGTTCTGGTTGAAGATTCATTGGTACATAATTTTTCCTGACATCTGAATGGTATTTCAGGGAAGATATGATATTTGCTGTCCAATGATGTCTGCTTGGGATCTCCATAAATTATGGCCAGAGGCTGAATTAAAGGTAAGAGTAACTTATTTAAGCCGTTACTACTGCTTCGGTGGTAAGGGCAATCCCCTAATGTGAGAATTTATCAAAAAGAGTTTGGAGATGAGTTTAAACTCACAAGATTGTCTCCATGTGCAGATGTCAAATTTTATTTTATGATATATTATTTGCCTGTGTACGCATATTTCTGCTACGTTGTTTCTCTTGGTTATTCTGTTTATATGGTAAAATTGATAAGCAGTCACCATAATATATGGACACTGAAGTGAAATATAGTGAAGTCATTGAAAACTTGAAAATTTGGAAGAAGACACCACCATAAATTGTTATATTCTATGGATGTGTCTGATTTGTATTTGTTTATGTGAGTTTCGTGGTTTGCAATTATTGACTACAGGAGTATACATTGTGCATTTTCCTTACATTTTTTTTTATCTTAGTTGCACAATTTACCAAAAAGAGTGATCTTTGGGCAGGTTGTGGCAGATGCAGGACATTCTGCTAATGAACCAGGAATAGCTGCAGAACTTGTGGCTGCAAATGAAAAGCTGAAAAGCATTATCAAAAACATATCCTGAAAGGATGAGAGGCATCTAGCTGTAAGATTTAGAATCAATCCCAAAAATGGAACACTGAATAATTTGTTCTGCCTTCCATACTGAATTTGCTTGTAAGCTTCTGAATGGTAGATGAACAGATGAACGGGAAATGTTGAACCAGCTGCCTGCTTTATTATTATTATTTTAAATCTCTTCTAGTGATGAATGGAAAACTGAGTTGGTTGGTCAAGCGTACTCTTGCATCATATGTCTACAAACCAATGAGGTAATATTGTTGGGGCTACCCAGAAACAGCCAGATAGGGTGTGTTCTTCATCTAACTGTTCCGCTGTTTCTCACTTTTATTTCTCCATATCATAAGTGGCAAGGAATCAATCCCAAATTAAAATGACTTTGATAAAGTGAATTTGGAAAAGTTCAAAACCAAACCATGATAAAGCTACATTTGGAAACCACCAGCCCCAATTTAAGGTATATTTTACAAATCTTCACCTGAGTAATTTTATCTTCTTCAAATGTGCCATCAAGGTGTGCTCTACCATGATCAATATCAACTTATGAACTTTCCATAATTACAGCGAAAACAAATTTACAATATTATTGTAAAACATGATTTACCATTAACTCTTATTTTGATATGAAAAATTCTTTTTTATTTGATTCAAAAACTTGGTTTACTAACATGTGTAGTCATTACAAATTGAACTTCAGAATGGCAATGGGCCGCCACGACCAAGGCCACGGGCCGGCTTGTTCTCGTAGTTTTTTTTTTAATTTAACAAAATGATATCATTTTGTGCATTTCTGTCAGGTCACAGGCAGGGCCGGGACAATCCCGATCCAAGTGAGACGCATGGTCTGGTTGGGCTAACTAGTTGCGGCCTGTGACCTAGCAATTCGGGCCAAAGTCAAGTCTGACCATATTTTTCATCCCTAATTGAACTACTCTAAACAACTCTTGCGGCTTGTTTCACTTTAACCTCTCATTTTATAAGAAATATATTTTCATATTCATTTGATATCATCAAAATTTTTATTGTATTGCTTACTAAATGATATAATTCATTATATACTTCTTTATTGTGTATGAAATATATATACATACACGTAGTATAATTTTGGAGAGCTTTAAGAAGAATGAGTGTTTCTTTGAAAGTCTTTGGGTGAAAACAGTCTAGGACATAGGCATTGCCCAAGGTATGTTTAATTTTGGAAATCAAAGAGAAGACGTGGGCTAGAGATATGGGTTTCTTGATGTGGTGGAGGTATTTATGTGAAAAACACAATCTGAGATACAATATATCACAAATTGAAATTGTATTCAACTGCATGGCGAAGTAGTAGGATCCATGATTTGAGGACATAGGCATGTCAAAGACAATGTCATGTTCTAAAAAGAGAGAGTGAGATACACAACTTGAGATATGATTGTGACTCATTGTTTTTGCAGCATATAAAAATGCATGTTTTTGGTGGTGTTCAAACCCTTGAATAATTCCAGGAGTTATTAGAATCATAGTTAAGTTAGATTAAGTTTGGTAAAGAGCTACTTAAGTAGAATTAAGTTAACTAGAACTTACAATTAACTATACTTGTGTAAACCTATTCTATATATAGAAGAAAACTATAATCTCCAAGTGAGTTTTTGATTAATCAACAGTGGATCGATTGCTTTTTACTCCTGAAGATGAAGGCATATTTAACTTGTTGAACTTTGTTAAAAACTTTTTTTTGTTCTTATTGTTCTTGTCTGTTTCTTGTTTCATACAAATCTATTCTTGATGCATGAATCTTATTTCTTTACAAGTGGTATCAGAGCATAGTTGAGACAACAATACTTTTAGTTGTAAGATTTGAAATGGGAAATGAAAAACCCGAAGGGGTGTAGTAGTTTCGCAAATTCTTCGATTTGACCGCAGTTACTTGTAAGGTTTTGCCGCTGTTACTTGTAATTGTATCTGTCGGTTACTAGATATAAAGTAACTGTATCAGCAACTGTTAATTTTTCTATACCAAACGAAAACAGAAAAATAAATACGAAATTAAACAGATCAACATCGAGATTTGTTAATGCAATTCGACATATTTTGCTTAGGTCTGCGGGGCCTTCACCCAGCTTAATAACTTTCACCGAAGTACAATAGATTTATCCAAGGCTTTACTGAGCCGACACCACTCAACCCTTGGCACTATCTCTCAACCTCACTTCCCGTGAAAGATTTTCATACCCAATAACACAACCGACTCGTGTCAACCTTATTAGGGGATTTTCTCAACAGTATTTGATAATAAAGATACGAAATAAACAACTCAAGTGATTAAACAATAACCAACATAAACAAAGATAACATTTCAGATAAAAAGCAGCTCTCCTAAATATGCCGTTTCATCAACGAAAGAACGGGAAGTTTTCCATCGAAAGATCTGCTGTGAAGCTTCAATATCTTCACAGAATTCTTGTTGAAAAATTTTACACTTCAGATAATGAAGCAAACATGTTGGCAAAGTTGGTTATTATGTAGAAATTCAAGCATTAGTTGGACTTAGTTAATGTAACATCTCATGTGCTATATATATAAGAGACTTCTTTTTTTTTCCCCCATTTTCTCATAATTTTATTTTAACCCCTCCAAAAATTTACTATTCAGGTTTCCCTCTCTCTAAGCATTCTTCACCACCGGTGACTCAAACCTGTTAGTGTTATATACCAATCTCTTCTTTTCGACGAGCCCGTCATAACTATACCCATTTCAGCCACCATCGTTGTCGGAATCGTTGCACAAACTGAGGAGAAAAACTGAAGAAAAATGCCAATTGTTGATCTGTCGCTTCCGATGGTTGTTGCTGGTCACCACCACCATCATTTGACTTGTATCAATGTTAGGAACAAAAACCCCATGGTCTCGTCACCATCCGCCGCTTGGATCACCGTCTACTAATAGAAAAAGATGTTAGGGTTTCGATTTGTTTTTCTTCAATTCGTTTAAATATGTTGATAATCTGAGTATGTTGCTTTGGAGAAAGTTGTTCTACTCATCAAGACCTTTCATTTAGTATAAAATAGTTTAATTCTGAGACTGATATTTTTTGGTGACGGGGGGAATATTTCGGTGACTAGAGGAATATTCTAGTCGCCGGATGTACTGTTTCAGTGACTATTTTGGCCATTTTTTGATTTTTAAAAAAATTCTCAAAATTACACTGATCATTTTTCTCTAAATAACCATAATGATATTTTCAATGGTTTGCGAATTAAAAATCATGAAACGTTTAGGCGAGAATATGAGAAATTTATGAATTTCATAAATGGACTGCTTAGGTAATTCGGATGATACTTAAATTGTTATTCGACTCCAATAACTCCTAATTAGCACTGATTGAGATATTTTCTTTCGATTTTCTAGGTATAGCAGGAGTGGGACCCCATTGGAAGGTTCGGACGAACGAGTTCAATTACCAGGTAAGTTCATACCGACTTATTGTTACCGTAGTTATACCAGCAAATGAATACTATTCAATGTTGGTATAGATGACAACATGTAGCAACGCATAACTACATTCATATACATGTGTGTATATACAGTAATGTGTACCTGCTTTAGTATAATCATTTATATCGAATTAACTGAGTGGATATATTGGGTTAGGTATTACATACATGCATTGGTCATTGCATAACTAAATGTTTACTTGATAAATTGCAAGCTTAATAATTTGATATACATTGCTATGTTCAATTGTAAGGAGGAAAAGATCTATAGGATGTGCCACGAGATGGGTATGCATCAGGACCAGATACGCACTGGTTATGATTATGAGAGTTGTTTGTTATGATATTGAGATATGTTATGGGTCGATTCTAGTTTATGCTTGGCTCCGATCGGACCCTTATTTGTGATGCTTATGAATTTGGACGCTTTGAGCGAGTGTTGGTCTGTTGGTGATGCTTGGCTTTCTGCAGCCCCTTTGGATTAAGAGAGCCTTATGGTTACATGAGTATAGGAGCATGGCTGGGCCGTTGGTGATGCATAGCTCCCCGCAACCATTCGAGGTTTAGAGTTGTGAGGGTTTACCCTTAGAGATTAGGGTCCTACATATATTCCCCCCCCCCCCCAATTTATTTGTGTTGTTGAAGTGATTTGATGTATTTTGATATTCATGCTTGATTGTGCGCTTAGCATTGGGTGTCGTAGGACAGTGTGAGCTTTGACTCCCCTCAACTTTATTTTTCAGGTTAACTACTACTAGCTTTGCAGCAATGACTCGTGATGTGTCCACTGTGACTTACCTATGTTTGTGTATGTTCTTTCTTTATTTTCAATATCTTGTATTGTAGAGTCCGTAGCAACATGATTTCGTGAGTTGTAAAACTTCTTTCTAACGCACACTATTGTTATTGTATTGTATGAACTTGTTGCGTTCTTGGGTTTTAAATTTATTTCGTCACTAATGGTAGGCTTATATGTGATATGGGTTTCGAACTTCGGTCCCACGTGCCGGTCATGGGCCCGTTTCGAGTCATGACAAAGTTGGTATCAGAGCCTAGGTTACATATTTACGGCCTAGGATGTTCTTTAGTTTGTCACTGCGAACACATAGGATTCCACTCCTTTTTAAAGTTACAAAGTACGCTCATATTTTTACTGGTGGTACTGACCATTCTCTTGCTTTCAATTTTAGCATGAATAGATGACCTCGATTTCTTGCTCGACTTGAGTAAGAGGGTCGCAATGAAGCCTCAGCTCAGTATGAGACATCTGCCCCTGCCACTTCAGCTGGAAGGTGTGGTCAGCGTAGAATGACCCAGACACAAGAGATCCCTGTCAAGGCACCGAAGGTGTCACAAGGAGTTCCTAGGGCATCTGTGTTTGATATGCAGGTATTCCTAGTAGGGATAGAGGCTAATAATGTTATGTTTTGAGACTCGATGATGATGATGCAGCAGATGATGATGCAACAGCAGCAGCAGCTAGCTCCTTCAGTGGTAGTCTCAGAACAAAAGAGGTCAGATATGCAATTATCTATGGCATATGCAAGGTTTCATCCTATAGAGTTCGATGGAACTAAACCTCGGGAGGCTATTGATTTTCTTGATGAGGTGGAGATGCGAGGCAGGAGGCTACATTGTTCTAATACACAGCTGGTGGGTCTGGTAGAGATATCTCTGCAAGGGATGGCTAAGGATTGGTACTGAGATCATATCCTTCCACACTTGGGTACAGTGACTTAGTCGCAGTTTAGAGAGAGATTTATGGACTACTTCCTCTCCTTTGCAACTCGTGAGACGCTCAGATCAGAGTTTCTGAACCTACGCCGTTGAGATAGGACAGTGGACAAGTACACCACGAACTTTATTCGCTTGAGTCATTATGCCCCAGAGATTGGTTTAGATGAGTAGAGGAAGAACAACCAGTATGTGTTAGGGCTAGGTCCTCTTTTCGTCAGCATGACTATGAGTTGTCTAGAGAAGTTCTCTACCTTAGTGGATAAGGCCAAACAATTAGAGAGGATTCTGGTGGAGCAAGGTACCTTGTCTACGGGAGAGCAGAGTAGGAGGCACTCTGTAGGATCCTCTAGTTTTCAGCAACGCCAGCAATAACAATCAAACTTTTTGCCATCCAGAGTGGGAGTTCTCGGTATAAGGTTGTTCAAGCTCATGGCAAGGCGAGATCTGGCTGCACACATCTGGGAGATTCAGATTCATGCCTGGTGTAGGTAGTAGTAGTAGCGGGTAGAGCTCAGGATGCAATAGTTTGGCCTCAGCTTCTTCCATTTGTCAGGAGTGTGGTAGAGTACATTAGGGTCCATGTCATATATCACTAAGAGCTTGCTACAGATGTGGCCAATATGGGCATTTTGTTGGCCCCCGAAATTCTTCTTGATGAATTAAGCATGATTTCGATTTATTTTTGAGGTTTTGAAGTATAAATTGT
>JANIPN010000218.1:66543612-66561683 GCA_027478595.1 Erythroxylum anguifugum
ATCCAACACAAATAAGCAAAATTGCAAACACACTTTTTTATTTTCTTCTCTTAAGTGTGGCTTAACGGCCTTTTGAATGATGTCGAATAAGACTTTGCTTTATTCATCTATGTAATAACATATCAATGAATTTTGGCTCATAAGGCAAGCTGTTTTGATCCAACACAAATAAGCAAAATTGCAAACACACTTTTTTATTTTCTTCTCTTAAGTGTGGCTTAACGGCCTTTTGAACGACGTCGAATAAGACTTTGCTTTATTCATCTATGTAATGACGTGTAGCTAACACTTGTACCCCTAGCCTTCAAAGATTCAGTAAGTGACATTATAGTCTTTCGTCGATGTAAAGGAATTTGAAGAACATGATTTAAGTCAACTTGAACTCTCTTCTGCCCACAATTTTTTGTTTTCTTATAGGATACATCAACCGCTTCACCATTTGGAGTATCTTTTGCCCATTTCCAAATCCTTTGGACTGTTCTTATATGAATTGAAAACAACTCTCAACCTCTTTGATTGTATCTCTTTTCAACTTTCCATTAACACTTTTTTCTAATAAAGTGTTGTATATTGCCCATCTTCGCTCATTTGTTAAAATTTTCTTTGTTTCCCTTACTATTCCCTCTTTCAGCAATGTATCTATTTTTAAGGAAAAAAATTACATTCAATTTCTAAAATAACCAATACTGAAATAAAAACACAACCAATACAAATTGCATAAAACTTCCTAGTTCACTTCATAAACTATCCATCATTATAATGAAAAATAATGCCACAATAAAACATAAAATCAAAATTTACATATGAAATAAAACATTAAAAGCAACTCTGTAAAAATAAAATGTCACAAACATGAAAACAAATAAAATTGAACATTTCATACTCCTAGTGCATTGTTGTAAATAAATATTAAAAATATTGAAAAGGATTTCTAAAAGATTAAAAAATGTTCTTAAAATATAAAACTAACTATTAGTGCAGTGTTGAAAAATTTAAAAGAAACAGAATGCAATACAAAAAATACATTAAAAAATACAATAACTGCAGTGCAGTAAAATATGAATGAGAAGAAACATCCAAACAAATTCATAATACTGGAGAGAACTATTTATTATAAAAAAGAAAAATAAAAATAAAACTAAAGATTTTTGGTGTTTAAAAATAACCTGAATTGTGAGTTAAGATTGATCCATCTTTCACACATACACCATCGGAATCTACATCTATTAATGGTGGCTCGAACTCTTGATCGGGTTCGAAATTTAAATCGAACATCATAGTGGGTGTGATTAATGGATTTGATAACCTCGACATTGTGGTTTCATTAGGGTTTTCAGAATTTACCGGAGTAATATTCAAATCAATTGAAACTTCTCTCTCGTTGCACGTTACTTCAACATTCAAATTAATATTTTGTTTTTCTAAATTGAAAGCCATGAATACATATGCTGTTATTTTTAAAGTTCCTTTTATATATATATATATATAGCCACTGGAGTTTTTGGTTTGGTTCCTTTACAAAATTTTTAAACATTTTGTAAATTTTTAGGCTCTAAAATTTTCACATGTTAGTGTGCTTGGCTCCAAATTTGAATCAATCAATTTTCAAAATTTTCAACAATGTTGAGATCAATATACAAGGTTAAAACAAATAGACACAGATGAATGTCAAGAAATAATGGAGTTTTTGAATTAAGTTTGTGTTTGAATAAAATTTTGAATAAATTAATTAAATTTTTTTTCTTATCTTTAGAACAATATCCAAAGTAGAAACAAAGAGACACAAGTATGGAAAGCAATGATGATGGATTTTCTTATTTAAATTTGTGTTTGGATCCAAATTTTGATTGAATTAATTTTGACAAATTTTAGTAAAATCTTATGACCATATATGGTGGAAATGGAGAGACGATGGAAATAAAGAGACGCTCATTTACATGGTAGAAATGAAGAAAATACAAAACCAATAAAAATTCTTTTTAATTAAAAGTTGAAAACATTCAAACTCAGATGATGTTTTAATGATTGCACTCTTAATAATTAAATCAAAAACAAAAGCATCATTGTTAAGTAGTACCATTAATAAGGGTATATCATATTAACTTTCTTAGTAAGTATATGTCGCTCTAGTACGACTTTCATTTTGGATCAGAGGGAGTATATGATTTGGTAAGAAAGCAACTGTAGGTGCTTCAGGGAAATTTATAAGAAAGCGATATTGTGTGGATATAAAACATAAAATGAGAATGTTAAAATGCAGTGGGATCAATTACGGTAATGATTCCTTATTTATATTTCTTTGTGCATATAGTAATACAATTAATGATAACATTAAAAATTGTGAAGTTGCATTTACATAACTTTAAATAATATAAATTAAATATCTGATATATTTGAAGTCAATTTCACTTTTTATAATGCATATTAGATTTAAAACTTTTATATTATATGTTAATGTTTACATTAAAGTTTAAAGTTTGATCACTTTCAATATGTGAAATAGTTATAATATTTTTTTAGTAAGTATAAATATACATTGTACATGTACTAAACATCAAAAAATAAAATAAATTGAGATAAATATAAAAATTTAAATTTTGTTCATCAAATATAAATATTTAATAATGAATACATTCTAAATTAAAAAAGTAAACAAAAATCATGCCACTAAATGCAATATTGAAAAAGGCAATGCAACTATTAGTTATATATCATGATTAAAATTAAATAAATTGTTCCATTAATTTTTGTAGCTTTTTAATTAAAATTAAAATTGCTTTTAAAAATTTTGACTTGTCAAGCTAAAAGAAGTAATTCTTCTTCGTATATAGCTAAATTACGACAATTTACCTTAGGCTATGTTTGGTTGGAAATAAAGTTTTTAATTGAACGGAATTGAGTAGAATGGAATATAAATTGATGTAATATAAGAAAATTGTTATTTGAGAGGGATGAAATGGTTCATAATGTAATATAGTGAAATATTGTTTAGATGAAGAGTTTATAATGTAATATAGTGTAAAGTTGTTTATCATTTTACATTCTATCCTAAACCCTCTAAATCATAAGTTTTTCATTTTTACTGTTTAAGATAGAATGTGATGTAATATAAAATCCTCTTCTTCTATCTCATTATATTATAAATCTTCCTCGCAAACGATGAAATGATATTACATCTCATTCCATTTCATTTCATTAATAAACCTCCGACTAAACGTAACCTTAACGGACAAGATTATAAGGTCATTGTGCGTGTCATTTTCTCGCGAGATTGTTTAGATGCAACTTTTACTCAATAATGACTCCTTTCGGTATCATCCTCTCCAAAATTTGGTCAGAACGCCAAGCTTCTGTACAAATTTGCATGGAATGGATTGGTTAAAACATTTTATCAATGAGCCTGGTCTTACTCTTCTACGCAGTCTTGAAATCACATCAAATAGTGGATGTAACAGCTAGCAAAATCCAACCACTTCCCTCAGTTTATTGCCCCCAACTCTTATAACAGGAACCACACAGATTCATGATTAAACAGAAGAAAAGATTCCGCTTTAATTTACATTTATTTGGGAAAAACTCGAATCGAGTCCGTAATTCCTATAATGCTCTTTCGTTTTATTGTCAGAAATATAAGAAACACGATTTGCCTATTCTGTTTTTGGTACAACAGAAACCAGAAGTTACTCTGATTGACATTAGATCAGAGGTTGAGAATGACAAAAACATAAATAATTTAGAGTACTATTGGGTCTGAAAAGATAGCTCTTTAAGCTGTTGGGGATCCACTTCTGATGGTGCCCGAGTAAGGGCACATTGAGCAGTTGTTGTCTTTGGAAAAGCTATTACATCTCTTATAGAATTGGCTCCACTCAACAACATAACCAATCTATCCAACCCATACGCTATCCCACCTGTTGCAACCAAATGTTAAACCAAGACAAATGATTTGCATTTTAAAAAACTCAACACAGAAAAGGGAGGGTAAAGAGTTCGTACCGTGCGGCGGAGCACCCATGTCAAAAGCCTCCAGAAGATAGCCAAACTTTGCTTCTGCCTGCAGACAACATAGAATGTGTTCCACTTTATGCTGGATGGTCAATCGTACAATAACCAATTACTAGGATTCTCATATCGAATTTTGAGTAGCTAAAGCTACCAAGAACCTAATTATAAGAAGAATCTATATGTGTTAAGTTCAAAAACGAATTATTCCACAAGAAATTTGCATATACTTGCATCAGTGAAATTGATCCCAATTTGAGTTGGGCTGCAAGTGTTGGGGAAACCAATTCCAAATTCTCGTTACCATGTTCTCTCAAGTATTTAAAAAGATACAACGGCCACCTGTCTTTTCATCTTGGCAGTCACACAATATGGATCACAAGCAACATCTTGGCATTTTGCAAAATATAGGATGCATGCAATACATGCAAGTAACTTGAGTCCTTTACTCACCTGCTCAGGTGAAATGCCAACAATTTCCAAAACCTTCTGTTGGACCTCACGCTTATAAATTCTCAAGCTTCCTCCACCAATCTGTTAGCAAAAGTATAAAAGTAAAAGGTACCCACTCTTGTATATTGTAACAGAAGTTCCAGTAGATCAAAAGGAAATTGATAATTACCTCAACCCCATTATAGACCATGTCATATGCAAGTGCACGAGCTGTGCGAAGATCCTCTATGTCCTCAGGATTGGGTGCAGTAAAGGGGTGATGTAATGCCTGCCAGAGGAAATAAATAGACACCAAAAATGTTAGATACCATAAGACGAGATATACACCAGCACATCCTGTGAATATAACATTTTTTGTCAAAATGCAGAGCACTTATGTCATAGAAAAGCCAAAACACAGGTATAATTCCAATGCAGACCTCAAGCCTCTGCTCCGTATCATTCCACTCGAACATTGGGAAATCAATAACCCAGAGTATTGAATGCCTGGACTAAAATTATAGATGATGAAAGAATAAACTTATTGTCAAAGTACAACACAAAGAAAATAAAGTACATACAAAATACAAAATCCAGGGAGGTCAAGGTACATACATGGTCAATTAAACCCAATCCATTGGCTACAAATAACCTTAATCTGTCCAAAGTTTTATTAACCAGTGCATGATGACCCACAGCAAACAAAATAAGGTCCCCAGGTCCTGCGGAGCATCGTCTCAACAGTTGGGTTTTAGATGTTGGATCCAGGCTTGAAACCAAAGCAGGAATCCCCTCAACATCACCTAAAAATTTTAAACAAATAGTGAAATTTTGAAACAACTTATACCATTGGTCTTCAAGGTTGACACAAAAATTTCAGGAAATAAAAAAATATTTTTTACCATTATCCAAGACCTTTAGGAAAGGTAAACCCTTGGCTCCAGATTTGGTTGCTTCATTGTACAAATCTCCTTTCTTAAGAGCTGTGTTCGAATAAGTTTTGGCACCTGAAGGCACACATAATACTTTTATAATTCCCCCATTTTGCAAGCTATCAGAAAATACCCTGAAAGTGGAATCTGCAAAAATATCAGACACCTGCACATATTTGAACAAACCTTCAACAGCTGAATGGAAGCATGTAACTTATGGCTAGATGTCCTGTACATCAGATATTCTGAAGGTACCTCATATGTAACAACAAATATATGCTAACGTGACAAGTTTTTAAAGAGCTTAAGGTAAGATGGAGATAATATTAAATGCCAAGTTGGACATACATGGTATCTGGATAAAGTGCAGCCCAAAATCTAATTAACATCAAGAATTCAGAATTTTTCAAGTAGATCATGCACTCCTTCACTGAAAAAGATGATAATGATTCATTTATTCTTCAAATGCAATGCTAAACTTCAAGTAGATCTGGAGAAAACTTAGTTTTTCAGAAAGGCAAGTGGAAACTTATAAAATTTAGAAACTAATTCACTGCCTAAACTAAAAAGATGTTAACTAATCGTGGAGTGAATGGGCAAAAAAGAAGGTAATAGCTCGTAATCATAAAGAAGTTTGAAAGCATAAAAATTTGTTAATAAAGACATTTTGATAGCAAAATAGCATAATTTAAGGCTGCAGAAAATAAAATTAAAATTTTATAAAATTTAAAATAGTAACATTTAGAATCAGCCAAGTGGTTCTTCACCAATAGGGTGATGTGTACAACTTAGCAAGTAGAGCTCACCAGATATATGATGACATTTTAACAGCATTCAAATTCCCCACCTTCACACACACAATGGGATAGAACAATACCTCTTGCAACTCAAGATCAAATCTAGTATCTGGCCTGTCTGAACCATATTTACTTAATGCTTCAGTGTATGTAAGCCTTGGGAATGGGTTTGGCAGCTGGATACCTATAATCTCTGCAAAAACCTGCAACAACAAGAAATTTTGTCACATAAACATTTACCGAGACAAATTCTGTACGATGTTATTGCAGCATGTAGTGACATCTAGAATTAGACATATTTGATCTAACTGCAATACTAATAGTTTGATGAGAGCTATCAACGAGTTCACCTGACCTGAAATCTCTAAGATCTAAATATGCAAAAATGAATGGTCCACAGCAACTTCAAGTAAATAGTAAACTATTTTATCTAAAAAGAAAAGAAGTAACCACTGATAGAAATATTTTAACATTAAGCTGTGCTTGTTTTATGTATCTCTAACCTTTGCTCTGAATCATAAGATGGGGGAAACTATCCTAAGAACAATTTACGGTTAGCAATGGGAAAATCAGATGACACCCCTTATCACTTTAAAACGTATTTACATTTTTTCCAATAGTCAATAACAAATGATTTAACCTTGCGTATCATATCCTCATTGAGCCTTAGCATGTCCTCTAAGGGAGTAAATGCCAGCTCCATATCTAACTGAGTGAACTCGGGTTGTCTATCAGCCCTAAGATCTTCGTCTCTAAAGCACCTGCATGCAAAGAAAAGTATTTGTGACTGTAGCATCAACATGGTCAAGATAAGTTTTCCATTGCTGCCAACTGTTGCCAAAAAAATTGTTATCATCCACCACAGACATATCACAGAAAAAAAGAAGTTGAAAAGGAAAACTGCAGCTCGATTATAAATGCAAACAAGGACCAAGCTAGAAGCATATTGAAAGGAAAAACAATCATAATGAAATGATATCGAGCTCAAACAGACAAGAAGAAAAAGTTACCTTGCTATTTGATAATATCTGTCAAAACCAGAAACCATCAACATTTGCTTGAAGAGTTGTGGACTTTGGGGCAAAGCATAGAATGTTCCTGGCTTCAAAATACACATTGAAGTGAATCGGAGCAGAAAGCCATGAAAAGATATCCCAAGCAATAACTAACTAGAAGGACCTGTGCTTTTAGCAATGTATAGTTCTCAACAGGACTTGAGATATAACAGTTTCTGGGTTGAAAGGCATCACATCTCAGCAGTTTTTAACATTAGATATAGACGTCACTAACTTACATAAGATGTGTACTGATATTATAAAAGAATGGAAAACCATTAAGGGCAGTTGAAAAAATGTCTAGTACCTGAATTCTTGAGGGTACCAAATAATCCCGAGCACCTTCTGGAGTAGATCTAGAAAGTACTGGAGTCTCAATCTACCTTATGAACACAAAAATGTTGCATCAAAATATAATACAAACATGAATATATAAAAGAAGAAGACTAATTACTACAGCCATGCTCAAATGTACTTGTTAAATTGCCATCTCTTTTCTTCCTTGTTTTTGTATAACAATGATTATTGAAATAAAATTCTCAAAAAGCAACTTTTCTCTATTACAAGCAAAACTAATAGTTTCCGTAGAAGAAAATCATAAGGTATTGCATTAAGATCATCATCTTAGTAAATCTTTCTAAATCATATCTGATCGCTCTGAATACTTAGTTGTTAATGTGTGTGTCTGTTGATTGACAAAGAAAAAGTGAAAAAGTTAAATCAAATGGGAATTATGTGAAAAAAAGGAACTATATTAAAAGATCAACCTCCACAAAACCATGTACATCTTCCAGATATCTTCGAATGAGTTTCACCACCTTGTGCCGCAACACTATATTATTATTCATTTGCTGCCGCCGTAAATCAAGACATCGATATCTACAAGATGTATAAAACCTTGCATTTAGATTACTATTAATAAGGTAATAACTGAATCAACAGTGAAAGTACCAAGGTATGAAGAACCTTTCAATTCTAGCAAGCAGGAGCTGAGATACTACAAAGATTTTAGGAAACAAGGAATGATAATGAATACTAAAAGTAAATAGAAATAGCTGATAAGATAAAACACATAATTGGTGATGCATTTACTTGCCTGGCAGTAGAGCGTGCTTTTTCTGGATTCTAATTAGAAATACATTACACTATATGTGGGCCTGTATCAAATGTCCCTATATCTATATGCTAGAGTAACTTATTGTCCACTTTCGCAATTGCAAGTAACATCGCTCTTACCTCAAACGAATCTCTTCTTTGACAGAATCTTTGGCGTCATCTCCAGAGGTGACTAAAAACGGCAACTTTGTCCTCACTTCATTCAATACCTGAACATGCTCTGCAGCAATCTAGCATAGAAAAACAACTATCACATTACATGATTACAAACAAGGAATAACAAAAAAAGAGAGAGAAAAGAACCAAAATATAACTTACCTCTATAAAGCCAGTTTTCATTTTCTTATTCACAGACTCGGATGGGCGAGATCGAACCACACCTTCCACAGCAACTACATACTCCAGTCTCAAGTCATTTATAATGGAATGAGCCTCGGGAAACTCATCAGGAAGCGTTGTAACCTACAATTGCAATAAACAACAAAATTCAAGACCAAAACAACGCATATTACCTAAATGGGTCAACTTTCTCAGTAACTCTAAACCAAGTTCACAATTTTCCTGAACCTTGCAATAATAGGAATTATACAACACCGAAATTCAGTATAAATAAAATGAATTGTGTCTACGTTATGTATACCTGGACAATGCCCGTGTGGTCTCTGAGGTTGAGAAAGGTCAGACCACCATGGACGCGGTGGAGAGCGACCCACCCACAAAGGCGAACACGCTTACCGACGTCTGCAGAGGACAAGTTGCCGCAATATTCGGTACGAGGGACCCACTGGAGAGTGTCCTTGCAAGAGGCAGGCGACAACCTGCGAACGGTCTCAGTGGACGCAGAAACAGAGGAAAAGATTATTCTGTTTCTGGGATTTGGTCTTGGGACGTGTCCGTAGATGATGGTGCGGAGAAGAGGCAGAGAGGGCATTCGTCGGAGAGTTAGCAAAGGGAAAGATCTAAGGATAAGAGCCATGGTGGCGCGTGTTGTGCCACGGACAAAACAGTGGCTTTGAGTTTTAGAGGGTTGCGTTTGAAGGACCAAAAGAGTGGGCACGTGCGATGTCACTTTGATCTCAAGCTTGATACTTTGCTGTGTGAAGATCTATTCTTTCAACCTTTTCCTCCTTTTTTTTCATTCATTCATTCATTTTTAATTCTTTCTTTCTTTGTTTTGTTATTTAAACAATATTTTAATATTTTATTATATATTTATTTAAATAATTATAACATTATAGTAATTTTAAGGTTTAGTCTCAGGATTATAAATATTTTCATTATATATTTATAACTTTATAATTTATATATTTATTTTTAATTTATATATAGTTTGTCTGTCTTTGTTTTTAATTTATAAATATAAAATTTAAGGTTTAGTCTCATCTTCCAATTAGATTTCATCTTTATCTCAATTGTTGGATGGATTACATCCTTAATCATTTGGGAATTTATCATTAACCTTATCCACATTAGAAAAAATTGATGGATTTTATCCATATCACAACTATCCAATTGGATTTCATCATAAAATTAACCATTGGATAGATTTTATCATAATCTCAACCATAGCAATAACTTCTATAAATTTCATTATTTACTAAATCAAATATGTATCAATTTATTGTAATGGATTATGATATTGGAGGTCCTTCTAATATCAAATTCCAAAACATGCTATCATCTTCATCTACATCATCATCAAGCGATGATAAATTTGAGTTGATGATGCATAATACAGTAGAAGATGAAATATTCATATATAATTTGATACAGAAAAATAACTTAGCAATTAAGCTCTTTGCAATCAACAAAACAACCAAGGTGGCCCTCAAGGGGCGTGGCTTGATGGTTGAGGGCGGGGCTTGGCTTTGGTTAGATCTTATGTTCGATTCCATACTAGCCCCTCTTGTAAGAGCCTGGGGCAGCCGGGATTTTTCCTGTAGGTGGAGAACTAATTGGGCCCTCGATGATGAGGTGCAGCCGCTTGGCTCGCCTGTGGAGTAGTGCGCCAGTTGGATCCTCGGAGAGGAGTGCCCATTTGGCCCGACTACGGGGTTTCCTCGAATCCAAAAAAAAAACAACTAAGGTGGGCTCGTGGCTCCATCTAAGGCATATAGTGATCAACCGTGATCGTGAAGTTGCAGATCATATTTCGTTTTTACATTATTTCCGTGAAAATTCGAGATATAATGATAATATGTTTCAGAAACAATATCGAATGTCCCGAAGTTTGTTCCTTCGTATTGTTGATGTTGTAAAAGACCATGATAGCTATTTCCAGCAATGAAAAGATGAACTTGGTAGACTTGGATTATCAACTTTACTAACAAATAACATCCACATTCTGGATGTTAGCATATGATATACCTACGGATGCTACGGATGAGTACGCTAAAATTGATGAGTCAATAGCAATTGAAGGCTTCAAGAGATTCTATTGTGCCATTGTCGAGAATTTTCCAAAACGGCATCTTAGATCACTAAATGCTAACGATATTGCAAGGCTTCTTCATATTGGTGAGCAACGTGGTTTTCCAGGAACGTTAGGTAGTCTCAATTGTATGCATTGGAAGTGGAAAAATTGTCCAACGGCTTGGTCAGGACAATGTGCTAGACATTTGGAATCACCAACTATTATTTTGAAGCTATTGCTGATTATAATCAATGGATATGGCATGCTTATTTTGGTATACCTTGTACAAATAATGACATTAATGTGTTGGACTCGTAGCATTTACTTTCTAACCTCACTCAAGGTATTGCTCCTCCTGCTTTTTATGTTATTCAAGGAAAAGAATATAGTATGGGATATTATTTAGTTGAGGGGATTTATCCGAAATGGTCCACCATTGTGCAAACAATTCATGAGCCACTTTCCGTAAAGAAAAAATATTTTGCAATGAGACAAGAGTCATAAAGGAAGGACGTAGAGAGTGCATTTGGAGTTCTACAATCGCTATTTGCAATTATTACAAGACCGACACATTTTTGAAAAAAAAAGTGTTGCAAGATGTCATGACTGCATGCATTATTATGCACAATATGATTATTAAGGATGAATGTAATCTCAATGGACCAATCACAAGTGTAATGGAAGCTCTAGAACCGACTGTAGAAAGGGTAACAGATGAAAATCTCTGATTTCGACAATTTTTTACCTTATATAAACAAGTTAAGGACAAAAATGTGCATATCGAATTAAGGAATGCATTAATAGAATATTTATGAGAACAATATACTAATTCAGAGGATTAGTGGATTATGTTATGTCTATTTTCAGTGGCGACATTATCTTTTAATTTTTTTTGTGTGTAATGAATGTTTTATGCCTTTTTTAATGTCAAGATGTTTTTGATTTATGAAATTCAATAAAAATTAATTTTTGATATTACATAATTATATTGTCATTTAATATATTTAAATAATATGAAATATTGCAATATATCATATATGTTATTTTATTTAGTATTATCAAACAACAAATTATAGTTTAATTGAAATTTTATTATTTATTAGCATAAAATATAACAACAATAATATTGTGAATAAAAATGTACATGAAAAAATAAAGTTGGGTTAATTTTATAAAATAATTCTAATAATAAAAAATGAAAGGTAAAAAGGAATATGCTAAGAATATTCCTTTTTGGGGTGAAAAATAGGGTCATGGGTTGGAATGAAAAAGTATTGTAGAATCTTTAAAATGGAGGAAACTCTACTCCATTTTGGAGAAATGGGTTGGAGATGCCCTTAGTCCGTAAACATAGGTCACGACACAAAGTGGAGAGACCACAAAATTTGTTGGATTGAATTCAATATAGTCAAATAGTGCATGATTGTTTATTATAAAAATGCAAAAATAGTTGCTTCAATAGTGTTGAAAAATAGAGTTGCTTTAGTACAAATGAAAAAAAGAGTTACTTCAATACATAAATAATGTATAATGGTAAAAAATAAGAATAATTGGTAATTAAAACAAATTGAATTGTATGTTTACAGTTAGATTGAGGTACTTATAAATATTTATCCATCCTCTTGTTTTAAGTATCAAAAATAAATTTAGGCATTTAAGAGTAGAATTGATGAATATCTAATCTAATAAATTTAAGTAAAAGTTAATATTTATAACTTATAGCCAATCAATAAGTGCTTATATTGTAATTCTTATTTTTAATCATAATAATATTTTGTATGTTCTATTTTTTAGTATTAATTATACTATGATTTTGTATTATATACCTAATTATTCCGATAAGTGGTATCAAATCTTAATTCGAGTATGTATATCTAGTTATTATACATTCTATGGTTATCATTATAAGTGGATTATCCGCGTAAAAAAATTAAATATTGTTCACTCATTAAAATATCATGTATTATTTATGTATACAATTATTATTTATGTGAAATAGTAAAAGTTATTTCTTTTAACTTAACGCAGTCTTTGATAGAAGCAATAACATAGTGGATCTTTTACATCATGGGTAGAAAATATAAACTATCACGAAGATTATAAAGACAATTGGAGGTGTAGTTTGTACTTATAAAGGGATGGGAGGTATATGCAAACTTGTAGAGGTTAAAAATAGATATATTGTCAAAAATAAAGGCATTAGTGACTTCAAGTAATCTAAATGAAAGATCTTTGGTGTTATTACATTAAAAAATTAGACTTATATCTATAAAAGGAATTAATTTTTTTATTGAGTAACAACTACTCTGTAGGCTCAAAGTGGCATCACTACCATTTTATGATCATTGCATTATAAGCACACAACCACATGTAAATTTTAAGACATTAAATTCAAGAAGTAAGGTATCTTTGAATTGTTTCATTATGATGTATAGCAAGCACCATTTTCATGTATAGGGGGAGGAAAGTACTTCTTCATTTTTATTGATGATTATTTCTGTAGGTGTTAGGTGTACTAGATCAAGACAAAAACATAAGTGCTCTCAATTTTAAAGTTTTTAAAGTGTTTGATGAACTTGATTTTGGTAAATACAATTAATATAAGAGAATATATTGGTGATGAATTTGATTCATTTTATAAGCATGAAGGCATCAAAAGTAGCTCACCATTGCATACACTCCTTAACGAAGCAGAGTGAAAAGATTAGATGAACAAAACTCTATCAGAAATAATGAGAGCAATGTTGAGTGTTACAAGCTTAGATAATGTTTTATAGGAAAAGCAATCAATATTGCATATTATATGGTGAATATAGTTTTATCAACTACAATTAAGTTAAAGGCGTCAATGGAGATATGAATAGGGAAGCCATGGATTATTCTATTATCTATACATTTAGAAGTCCTGTGTATCTGATGTATGATGCTAAAGGAACTACAAAGTTAAGTATAAAATCTAGGAAATGCTTATTCTTCGAATATATTGATAGAGTGAAGGGGTATCACTTATACATTTCGTTATCTATAAGCTTATTTTCAGTAAGGATATAACCCTTATTGAAGATAAATTATAAAGGAAAGAAGAAGTTATTAAACTAAAAGAGGTTACAGTAGATATTTTGATAATAATAAAATGTAAGTAATACTAATGAGTTTGGTTTTAGTGAAAACAATATGAAAGTAAAAGTGGTCATGCACACAAATTAAGATACATCTTATAAAGACAATAGATAAAAGTTAGAGTTGAACTTATTCGAGTGAAGAACAACATCAAGAATAAGGAAAAACAAGGTTTAATAAAATTATAAATGAATATGTAATATTAATTGTACTTCTTATTTAGTTACTTTGATACTTTAAAGACTCATCATGCATAAATACATCACTATTTTAAGTCATTTCATGAGTCTTTTTAATCATCAAGATGAATTAAAGTTTTGATTTTAAACAAAACATCATATTATGTTTGAGAGCTTGAAGATTTTGGGTGTATTGGTTAACTAATATTGTAAGAAGAGTTGCTTTTTAATCATAGAAAAAAATAAGACTATTAGAAGAAGGTTCCTTTTCTCCTTGTCGAAAGAAGAGACTTAGATGAATTCCAATAAATGTCTTATATATATATATATATATATAAGCAAGAGATAAATGAAAGTTATTATCTGATGTTAATTATGCAAAAAAATTCATGTAGATATATAATAAAATGGATACAAGAATTTGTATGAAAAGATTATAATATAGTTAAAGCAAATAATAATGTACCACATTATCAATAATCTTCTCTTATTAATCAATTTTAAATCTAAATAAAAATAAAATTTTAGTTAATATTAATGAAATTCACCCAAATGAATATCTCAATTTACTAAATAAGTGGTAATTTCTAAGCTTTATCAATATTTATTTAGGCTATGTTTGGTTGAATATAAGGTTTTTAATGGAATGGAATGATATATAATGAAATGAAATATAAATGAATGTAATATTAGAAAATTATTGTTTAGGAGAGATGGAAGGGTTTAGAATGTAATATAGTGAAATGTTGTTTGGAAGATGGATTGAATGAAATGTAATATAGTATAATAATAATGAATGACTATTCTACCTTTGATAGAAATAATGAGATGCACTGTCTTTGACGCAGAATAATATAAATTGATAATATCCCCAAGAAAGCTAATGTATAATAGATAGATCATAAATCTCTAAGACCCAGCAAACATGACTTGAGAACCTAAGGTATATGAAACCTTAGACCTGGAAAGATGTGGTTTGAAAAACCCTCGAGAGTTTAACACCATAAAGAATGATCACGCCTTCGATAAGTTCAGAAGTGTTCAAAAATCGAACATAAGACTTGAGAGCGATAAACTCACAAACTCACAAGAGAATTGTTTTTAATTCATCAAAAGATAAGTGTCTTCCTTACAATGGAAAAAGGTATTAATAGTATAGGAGTATGCCCAGCCACATAAGGTAAAATATCTAAATTAATTAAGAACATGGTCTAAAGACTAAATAGGAAAATTAATTCAAAGAGCAATATTTGAGATAATTTCCTTTAGAGCTCGATTCTTTTGCCAAAATTGTGGAAGGAATAATTCTTTGGGATAATTTTCCTTTGGAACTCGATTCTATGCCAAACTTATTCCCGCGCTTGGTCTATGCTTGCTATAATGGTCCAATTGATGTAATGGAACACCTCCTCCTCCAGTTTAACACTCGAACTCTTCATTTGAATCTCCCAAATCAACCCCGCCATCGATTCTTGTAACCCTCATGCATGGCTCGTCTGTCAAACTACCAAGGCCTTCCTAATAAAATATGGGTTGCTTGTATTGGAACTACATCACATAACACCTTATCGATATAAATCCCAATCATGAATTCTACTAGCACCTGTTTGTTCATCTTGACCTCGCCACTGTCATTGAGCCATTGCAACTTATAAGGTTTGGGGTGTTTGATCAATGGTAACCCCATCTTCTCCATAAAAGCTACACTGACCACATTAGTACAACTACCTTTATCAATAATCATACTTTAAGGCTTTCCTCCTACAAGACACCTGATATGAAAAATATTTTCTGTTGTAAGTCTACCTCATTCACCTGTGCCTGAGTATTAAGGGCTCTCCTAGACACTAAAGTTGTTGGGACAACCATTATTCCTGAATCTTCATCGTCCTCATAGGCCTCATCTTCTGCTTCTAGCATCTTGCCTTATCACTTTGCTCATCTCTTGTCTCAATAACCACATTCCTGTTCACCATTGTCCTCTTGTTGGGGCATTGAGAAGCTATGTGCCCCACCCGTTGACATTTAAAGCACTTAATGTCCCAATTCCTAGAAGATGTGGTTCCCATCTTGCCCTTGTGCTTTTGTGTGGTCTCTACTTTATCCTTGTACCTTTGTGTCAGTTCTTCTTTCCCTTTTGACGATTCCCTTTTACTCTTCCAACCCAACTTCTCTGACCCTTCATCGCCCCAGTTGGTTTTTGACAAACTACTAACTCCAGTTGTGGAAATCACCCTCCGCTTTAACTATTTCTCCATTTTTATTGCCCTGTGCACCAATTCTTCCAACTCCACATAATGGTATAGTTCAACCACATTAACTATCTCCCTATTTAGACCGCTTAAAAATCGTGCCATAGTGGCCTCCCGGTCCTCCTCAAGGCTAGCCCGAACCATAGCCATCTCCATCTCCTTAAAATAGTCATACACACTTTGATTTCCTTGAGTTAAATTCTGCAACCTGCAATAAATCTCCCTGTAGTAGTGATTAGGGACATATCTCCTTCTCATGACAACCTTTAATTCTTCCCACGTCTCTATTGGCCCCTCCTGATTTCCCTTCCTACCATTAACTAACTGATCACACCAAACTAACGCGTAGTCTGTAAATTCAGAAACTACTAACTTCACCTTTTTCTCCTTCGAGAACCTATGACAGTCGAATATAAGCTCCACCTTTTTTTCCCACTCTAGGTAGGCCTCTTGATCACTTTTACTGGAGAATGTGGGTAGATTTATTTTGACGCTCCCCAGATCACCATCCAATTCTCCTCGACCTCTATGCGCACCGTTAGGTCGCCTATTTCCTTATCGAGCTCTCCCAGTAGCTTCTGTAACTCAATCATACTCTCTTCCCCACTCATCATCAACATCCCCATCTCCTTCCCCATGAGCATCCACCCTCACACCCCCCAACTCCCACGTTATTTCTCGCATTGTTTCCCCCACCTTGGGGTGCTACCCTTCCACCCTCATCCTAGCCAATCGATTATCCTATTCTATCAACGTCACAACCAATCCTCTTACCATCTCCTGCAACTGTTGTATTTGAGTGAATAGAGCTTGATTTTGCTCCGATAGCCTAGTATTATTACCTGTGTTTGATAAGTGCACATTTGTCCAATATTTATGTTTTAATTATCCCCTTTTATTCCTCTTATTGATTTAATTATTGGGACTTAATTTGATTTAATATTTCTTTGTAGGTAATTACAATCTTTGCATGATGTGGGAAATTAAGAAGAAAATAGCACCTAATTTAAGCTACAAGAAATAAATCACGCGCAGACCAGGAGCAACAAATGAGCTACAAGGAAAAAACGTAATTGGCCAGCAAGAAGAACAACGCCATAACAAAGGTAATTAAAAGAAGACAGCAGAGAAGCCACGTCCAAGGCAGCAGGCACGTGGGGACGCTACAGCAGGTTTTAAGTAAATTATGAAATAAAGCAACTTGGTGGGACACGTACAGTAGTCGTACGTGAACAAAGAGGGACCCAGCAGCAAATTGTAATCACGCAGAAAGGGAAGAGCAGAATTAAAATTGAAGAGCCAATTAAATCAGCAAGCAATTAGCAGTAGACGGACAGGATCCTAGGGTAAGTGACGTAGGCGCAGAGTGAGGATCAAAGCAAAATAGAAGCAGAATCACGCAATTGAGAGTCAACAGCCATAGAGACGCACGCAACACGTGGAGGGCAAGGAGTTAACAAGAAAGCAAGATGCAAAAGTCATGCAGCAACATAGTGCAATTCGTTACCTAGGTTTTTGGGCCCAAATAAAGCAAGTAACAATGTAAGCCATCAAAAGGGGCCCACAACATGATTAAAAACAAAACCCTAGGCAATAAAAAGAGGGGAGGAACAACGCGCAGACGACTTCTCTCGGGACTTTGGAAAGAAACGCAGCAGTGAGGATACGCAGCCGCCAGGGAGGAGGATCGCAGACGAATTTCCATATTTCAGTTTTATTAGTTTTTCTTTTGTTCCTTGTTTATTTTAGACTATGTTATTTAGGAATTCTGTT
>JANIPN010000218.1:66607375-66626096 GCA_027478595.1 Erythroxylum anguifugum
GAACGAAATTATAAATGGGGATGGGGGCGGGGATCGCATAATCCGCCCCAAACCCGCCCCATTGCCATTCCTACATAAAAGTTGTATATATTGAATTCCTATTTATAATTATCTAAAGAACACCTTGATCCAATATCTTTAGAGAAAGTTATGGAAATTGTAAAATATCTTCTGTGTTCTGTTCATAAACTTCTTCTGGGTCACTGTTCATCTTATATCTTCTGCCCTATTGTTTACCCTTTAGAAGATAGAATTTTCTTTGAGGTCTTAATGAAAGTTGTAGATATTGAAGTCCTCTTTCAAACCATCTAAAACACACTCCAATCTTACATCTATAGTGAAAGTTATGCTAATTGTCCTAAGATAGGTTCAATATGATTGAGGACAAAACCAAATTTGATTCTTTGGCCATAACTTCTTCTCTAGACACTCAAATGACTTGATTCTTGAACCATTGCATTTGTAAGACATTGCTCTACATCTTTACCAAAACTCGTAGCCATCTGAAATGAAGTAAGAAAGATTGAGTGAAAAACGTGGGATGGGTACAGTGTGTGTACTCTTAAATAATATGGATTGGTGTTATTCTACTGAACATACTTCAGTATTTTGATGATATCTTGATCTGTAGAGCTCCAAATAAGATGATTTCTGACTTTTGGTAAACTAGAGACATAGAGTTACAAATTATCTGAAGAAAGTGAATTGTAAGTCAGTCTCTAAGACTTTCAAGTTCTAGATGAAAGTTGGGTATAGTGTACTATTTCAGTCTATCAACAGTCTGAAATGTTTGGATTACAACTTTCGGATCTCTGAACCAAATTTAATAATTTTGGTGTTATTAGAAACTTAAGACAACGAGGAACATTTTCTAGAAGAAAGTGTTATGTCAGAATATTCAAGGGTATTTTTAGCAAGACACTTAAGTTTAAAAGAACATAAGCCCATAAGGAAGGATAAAATGAAATTTTTGGACTCATTAAGGGCATAATTGGAAGAAAAAGTATTGTCTTGCATTTTAAGAAGAGAGAAGAACGAAAATTAAGGAAAGAAAGAAAAAGAGAGAGTGTCATGAAGAAAGAGAAATATGAAAAGAGAGAAATATGAAGAGAAGAAGAGAATGAGAGAAAGAAGAGAAACAAGCTAGGTTTGCAATTGTGTTAGCCCTCAAGAGAGATTTTGAGGTTGTTCAAGAAGAGAAAAAAGTAGAGGAAGAGAAGAGCTTTCTTTTGAGCTAAAGATCCCTTCATTTGGTGAAGAATGAAGGTAAGATCATTTTAAATCTCTTGGATTTTTGAAAGGATTTTAATTCATAGAGTTTGGAAAATGTTTGGGTTTAAGTATTTTAGAACTAATTTTAATTATTGTACTTTGAGGGATTTTCAATTGAAAACCTTATTGAGTGGAATTTTTGTTATTGTATAAAGGGATCAAGAGAGAGACAAGAAGAACAAGAGAAGAAACATTTTGAGCAAGTCTATAAGCAAGGAAATCAAGGTGGGTACATGTTTATAATAGAGTAAATAAGTCACTAAGCCTTTGTTTGGATGGAGGGAAACCAAGAGAAGAGAAAGGAAGAGAAATTTTATTTCTCTTCCTTTCCATTGTTGGACAAGAATAAGAGAGAGAATTGAGAGGAATGGAAGGGAAATTTGGGCCATTTTTATTCTTATCTTGCAATTTCCTTGGTGGGAAAGGGAGGGAAATGCAAGATTTCCTTTCCTTTCCTTTCCCTTGTGTAACTAAGCATCCAAACAAAGGCTAAGGGTTTCTTTGAATTAAGAAAGTTTAATGTTTCCAATTGCATCATAAGTGTTACATTTATTGCTTTTGATTGATTTGAGAAAGTGTCAAATGAGTTGTGTGATGATTTATGAAAAGGATTTCTCTTTGGAAGTGAATTTTGAAAAGTTAACATGTTTATGAAATCTTGTTTTCGGAAATGATTTTCGAAATATCTCGTGTTTATGAAAAAAATCAAGTTCCAAAAAAGTGCCATTTTGGGCGACAAGTTGACAAGTTAGGTAGTACATATTTATCATTTTATATTCCATCCTAAACTCCCCCAAATTGGAGATAACTCATATTTACTGTTTAGGATGAAATATGATGTAATGTAAAACTCTCTCCTTTCATAATATTCTATTCCATTCCATTATAAACCCTTATCTCAAACGATGAAATAACATTACATTACATTCCATTCTATTACTAACTGCCCTACTAAACATAACATTTGTTATAATATAGTAACAATAATTAAATTTTTTCGTAAGGATTTTAATTATAGGTTAATAATTAGTTTAGAAAACAATGATTTTCTTTATTTTATGTTTCTACCATAAAATTTTAGTTATTATTATGTTGAATGTTATGGTTCCTTAATGTGTTGAATTATGAAAGTAATTAAAATTTTAAAATTTTGATTTTAAAGAAATCTCTTTAGATTAAGATCTTAATATGAGTTTTAATTGTTATGACATTCAATGTTAAGAAAACAATTGAGTCGGATTTTTAATTTAAAGACTTTTAACATTTTAATTTTAAAGAAATATTTCAATCTAAAATTTTAATGTGAGCTTTAATTACCAACACATTAAATCTTACATTTCTTTAATTAATTATCATTTTCCATCTCTCTTAATGTAAAATTTTAAGCAAATTTTAGTGAAAATAGCTCTTATTCATGTATATATATATATATATATATATTAGATGATAGATTCTGACAAATAAAAGCTTTTTCCACGGGTCATTTTCACCAGTACAATTAGAATACCCCATGCAATAGATAATTCCCATGATAAGTGACCAAGCCTATATTAGGTAAGATAAATGATATGATATAACAAAGTTCACATATTTTACAACTGCTTTCTTTAATGAATACAAGTAAGAATAAGACTATATATTACTGAACTTCCTCAACTTTGAGGGTGTTATTGTTAATTGTTATTGTTATTGTTTTCTTAATAAATACATTTTCTTATGCATCTGAGAGTCATGATTAAGTAAAAATCAGTATAGATGCATAACGGCCACATCCAAACCCTTTTTAATAACCAAATCTCAAAATCCAACGGCTCTTAGATCCGCATTTCCCAACGGTCAAAATCCACGTCCATTCCAAAAACTAGCCGTTACTATTCCCTTGCTCTATCGGCTGTGATCATATCCCTTCAAGATTTCTACACCTTTCAGAAGGATCTCACCAGCAAGCCTCTTGGAGCAGATTCAAAGATCGATTCTTTCCTTTCCTATTCTAAAAGAAACCTTCCATTGCCACTAACGCACCAAGTCGTTTTTCTCACAGAAGCATTTAATGGCGGCTTCTTCGCCTTCAAGCAAGAACCTTTCTTCTTCTTCTTGCCCTCAAGTGTCGAGCCGGCTGACGAACACCAGTGCAAGAAAATCGGAGGCTAGTGACCCCATGAGACGGAGTTTTAGTGGGACCCCATTTGCTAAACCACCCTCCATTTTAGCCAGTCACAAAGGGGGCTGCTTTAACCCTAATACTCCTGCTAATAGCCCTTCAGGTTTGAACAATTTAAATTCCCAGTTCCTTTTATCTTTTTTTTTCTTTGTGACTTCGATCTTTTTATTGGTACCATTGGCTTGTTTGGTCTAGTCAAATGATTTCTGTTGAGAAAGAGGAAATATGAAAATTGACAAGACCTTTTAGTGGGATTCTTTGAAATTTTTAGTCTAGTGATTACTCTGTCAAGAAAGTTTCACGTGATTTAGCTGTTTGTATCAATAGATATAAATGGAACCATGGAGAAATTTGAAGTGATATTTCAGTTGTAGGGTTGGATTTTGTTGCCTCGTAGCACAGAAAGGGAAAAGTTGATCAAGAGGGAACGGAAGCATTTCTATACATTTTCTTTAATAAAAAACTATTGCACTAATTTTTTTCGGAAATTAAAATGGTTTTCTTACTGGATAGTGCATATTATGTGTCTCCTTTGTATTTGGTTCAGTTGAAATCTTATTTTCCACAGAATTACAAGTGCCTTTATATGTTAAAATTAGTCAATTTCCTTTCTGGGATTGTAATTTTCCTAAATCAAGTTCTCTTCCGGACATTCATCGTTTTCTGTGTCTAAAGCAACTGCATAGTTTGGATTTTATTTTTTCTTTTCAACTTCCAATTCTGGCTTTCTGGTTTTTGGCCTATTAATCCTGAATTTCAGATTGTCCACGGAGACACTCCATTGGAAGAGAAAATACCATCGTCTCTTTGCAAGATCACGACGACAAAGAAAACGGCAAAGACCATAACTGGAAATCGGCTAAAGGTCGTTCGCAAGCTTCTGTAAAGGGTTCCAAGAACTTCATGTCTCCAACAATCTCTGCAGCCTCAAAAATTAATGCATCCCCAAGAAAGAAGGTGTTGACTGAAAGGAATGATTCTATTCGCAGCTCTGTGTCATCGTTTGATGGAAAATGCCCTTCAACAGAGGAGTTGGATGCAAAGACTGAAAAGGGTTTGAATCGGAAGAAAGAGGTCTCATTTGATTCAACAATAACTTACTTGGGAGAAGGGGAAGCAAGTATTGAAGACAAAATGGCACTAAAAGACATTGATTTGATGTCGCAGACAAATGCCAAAGATGATTTGAGTTTGTTTTCAGGAGATGCACTGGTGGAAAATGATTGTGTTAATCTTGATCCGAGTTTTAATATCAGTCCCGGACTTTCATGTTCTTTGCCAATGCCTGCTTTGGCACCTCTTGATGCTGATCCATTAGCCCCTCCTTATGATCCTAAGACAAATTACCTCTCACCAAGGCCTCAGTTTCGTCATTATAAACCAAACCAACGAATCGAGATGTATCTTAACAGGGAGACAGACAGCAAGCGACTTGACCAAAGTTTTCTTTCCGAATGTTTGTCAGATACTGAAACCACCGAGGAAGAAACTGAGTCTGATGTTTCACAAAAAGAATCTGAAGACCTGTATTCAGATGAAACTTCGAAAGAAAAAGAAAAAGAAAAAGAGGAAGAGTTGCCAGTGTCTGGATTCAGCTCCATTAGTCCTGATGGGGCTGCTGTAGCAGCAAAGAGACTGTCTAAGCCACAATTCTTTAAAACAAAAAAGTTCTTTGCTTTATTTTCAGTCCTTGCTATTGCTTGCATATTGATGTCGCTGACAAATTCACCGATCATAGATTCCTCTTTGCTTAATAATCTGGACTGCTCTGAGCTCTATGTTCCACATGAGATCTCAGAATTCACTAGAAAAAGTCTAGACGATATAGCTGAAAGGTTCAAGCTGCAGTTATCTAATTTGCTTTCTTATGGCCACAAGATGATTTCCAGCTTCAAAGATCGTCACGAACTGGGAGCCTTGCAGTATGCTAACTTGACCTCTTTGCTGAAGGATGGTTTAAACCATGGCTACCTAACATTTGATCATGGTTTTATAGGAGCAAAAATCAAGGATGATAAGAACGTGTTTGGGCATAGGCAGGATATTGAACCATTGGAGGATGACATAGAAATGATTGAAGGGGATGATGACCAGGGATCTGAAGAACACGAGGATACTGAATCAACAATACCAGATGAGGACATTGAAGAAGTTTTAGGGGGTGGTGACTACCAGGGATTTGAAGAACACGAGGATACTGAATCAACAATAACAGATGAGGACATTGAAGAAGTTCTAGGTGGTGACTACCAGGGATTTGAAGAACACGAGGATACTGAATCAACAATAACAGATGAGGACATTGAAGAAGTTTTAGGGGGTGACTACCAGGGATTTGAAGAACAATTACGGTCTGGAGCAGAAGACAACTCTGAGGTTTCAGTGGACTGGAATATTCCTGAAACCGAAAACTTGAATATGGCATCACAAGATGGCATGGCCAGCCCTGACAATTCAGTAAGAGTTGTGACAGAAGGCAGAATTGTTGCTGCTTACAATGTTGAGCTCAGGAGTGCAGTTCTCCAAGACATTACAGTTACTCAACTCAATGAAAATCCGGCAACAGAAGTAACTGAAGACAGAATTGAAGCTGCTTACACTTTTGAGCTTAACAGCGCAGTTCTCAAAGACGTTAAACCTGAAATGCTTGATGCTAGGCAAGCACAAGACGAAAATGTCATGAATTCTGCTCAACTTGAATCCATTTTGGCGGAAGAAATCCCTAAAAGCCGGCAATTGGCGGACACTTCATTTACTAATCAGCGAAATTCAGAATCACTGGACTTCGCACTTAACCGATACATTTTCTCACCAATGATCATAGCAGCAATTTCCTTGCTTGCTTGGAGCCTCGCAACAGCCGCAACAATCATTTACCTGAAGAATCGAAGACCGGCTACAAATACAGATGCTGCATCTGTGATGTTGCCGTCACTGAGTAAGAAACTAAATCAAAGTCCGCTGTTAGTTACCTCAGAACACACAATGCAGGTGATGGAAGAAGTTGACGTGGTCGGAGAGTCGTGCCCTTCAGAAATGAGCAGTTTCAGAAGCAGCTCATATTACAAGAAGAAAGAACTAGCAGGGACAACTGAAGCTCTAAGCCATGAAAGGAAGCCCAGGAAGCATAATAGCAGAAGGGAATCATTGGCTTCATCAGATTACTCAACCGGATCGCCTTCTTATGGCAGTTTTACTTCATACGAGAAAGTTCCCATCAAGCATGTAAGCATATCTTTGTTTAACATTTATTCCACGCATTCTAAACATGTAAGCATATCTTTGTTTTGTTTCTTATATTTGTTGTGTCCTTTGCTCTGGTTTTGAAGGGAAACAAAGAAGAGGCGATCACTCCAGTTAGGCGTTCTAGCAGAATCAGAAGCCAAGTCACTTCTACGTGACATAGAAATGGAATGATTTCTGTGCAGATGATTCAGATGTGTCTGAATATAGATTCGTTTTTGTCACTGACGAGACCTGACATAGTTGATTATTGTAATTGTTTGGCTAATGAACTATAGTTTACTCTGCTGATCTCATTCATGGCTGTATTTCCACTTCTCTAATTTGATTTATGAACAAGTTCTTACTTTCTTATCAATGTCCTACACATGACAATTTCATATGAAAACTTGAGAACTATAGCTTAAACTTGAGATACACTTTGCTGTAGCACCACCATCCAAAGTAAGAAATTAGTTTTAGTAAGAAATCACTTTATAGTGTGAAAATTGAAAAGAAAAAATTTGTGGATGAGTTTTTTTTAATTTCAAGCTTTATTAAATAAAGATAAAGAGGAGTTCGGTTCCAACCATCAATCGGGTGATTTAAAGATTCTGTTTTAATCTTGTTAAAAGGAAGAAAAACATGTTTTTTATTAATATTTCTCTTTTATTTTATTATTTGCATTTGTTTTAGATGTACACATTTCCGTAACGATAAATAGACACACATACACATTAGTCCAAAATTGATAGAGATATATGCTAACATTTTTATTAACAAAGATAGATTTTATTAATATAATAGTTTTTGGTCATAATATATAATTGAAATTTCAGACTTTGACTTTTAGTTTAAACTCCACCATTCAATACAAAGTTTGAATGAATGTAAATATTCTATATGTGATGTTTTATACAAAAAATGAATCTAAGTTAAATTTGGAGGAAGCAAATTGGGATGAGGGTCCTAAGGGGTTGATGATTTTTAGAAAATAGAATTTTTAATTTTTTTAAACTTTTAAATGAGTAAGATAAGATCTCATTTAGGATGAAATAAATTGTAGTGGGTCCCACCAATAATTAGATTAGAATGGATGAACATTTATCTAAAAATATATACTAAAAATTTGAAAAAGAGGTACTTATTGTGGCATTTTCATAATATTTGATATTTCCTTAAAAGAAAGTATGCATTCATTGGCATATCATATCTTTATCTACCATATATAATAGCCCACTTCTTTTTTAACACTTGAAAGATTTACTATTTGGTGTTAGATATTTACGTAATAACTAATAATTTATATATTATGAACAAAATATTTTAATTAAATTAATTTAAAATAATTGGACAAATATTTGTTAAAATAAACAGTAAATATTTTTTATAAGGGAAATGAGGTATATAAATTGAAATTGAAAATTTAATATATAGTTATTTTATGACCCATGCAATTTTATTTATTTCACTTAAATCTTATCAAACTTATGTGAAAAATTGTTTTAACATAATATGACTTCTTAACCTAATGTTACAACAAAACAAGTCAAAAGTCCATTTTAAACATTAATTTTTAAATTATCATTATTATGACAATTTAATTATATTGATTAAGGCTATTAAATTGATATTATAAGACATGTTATACTAATGCAACCAATTTATACAAGGATAATCATCCTATTATTATATAATTTGAATCTTCATGTTTTATTCTTAAAATATCTTTTTTAAAAATATTTGTAATAAGTTTCCTAATTTCAAAATTTTCAACTAACTTTTATTGGTATCTTTTTAACATAAATCATATGATAATTCAAATCAACATTTATCCTGATAATTTATCTTTCTTTCATTTTGTTGATATCATAGTAAATTACTCTTTTTTTTATATAGGATATTAAAATTTTCTCTTTGTTGTTTTCCTCTATTTCAGATATATAATTACATGGATATATCTTTGTATATATAGTTGAGCTATTGTTGTTATATTGTTTTTGTCTCCTTCTTCTAGTTCTATACAAATGCTTTTATTCTTTTTGTAGTCCAATTATGTTATACTTGTTTTATATGATGTTGCCTAAAAAGTATTTACCTAGAAGCGAAAAAAAAAGTAGAACAGTTAATAGAATCCTAAAAAGGAGTTATTAATAAATTTATTAAAATAATAGGCTCCTCTAGTGAGAATCTTAAGGAACTAAGTGCAGGTAATTCTGAACAACATAAACAAAATTAAAATGATGAGATTCATAATTATAAGGTTGTTAGTAAATTGAGTGAGCATGATCATGTACTAAATGCATCCAGTTTAGAACATTTAAGGACAAATGAACAGCTAATCCTTATAATGGATATTTATGATCCTAGAAATTAGGATATTCTTAATAATAAACTAAGGAATATTTTAGTTTAAAAAAGGTCTATAAGAGAATTGAATCTTGTGTTTCCTTTAAACAATACCTCTCGACATTTTTCATATTCATATTATTCTAGAAAATTGAGTAATAAAGAGATTAGCGATAGAGAATGGTTGGTTTACTCTAAACATATAGACAAATTATATTGTTTTTGTTGTAAGTTTTCAAATCTATTAGCAAACAAAGAGCATTAACAAATCATGGATTTTTATAGATTGGAAGTATCTCAATGAGAGGCTTAAAAACATGAGAATAATGTGGAGCATATGACTAATATAAGGACTTGGAATGAAAGTAAGATGGGGCAAAGAACATGAGTGTAAGATTGAGAAAAAATCAAACAATTGATAAAGGTTTGCAGCAAGAAATTGTAAAGGAGAAAGAATGATAGAGTTAAGTTTTGATAAGAATAGTTTTTGTTATGAAATGCCTTACTAAATATAGTTTGGATTTTCGAGGATCCAATGAGAAACTTTATGAAGATAGTAATGGTAATTTTTTAAGATTGATTGCTAAAGTTGATGTTGTAATGCAAGATTATGTTAGACGCATTCAAAATCATGAAATTCATCATCATTATCTTGGTCACACAATTTAAAACGAGTTGATTTCTCTTTTGGCCCATAGTGTTGGAAGTTCTATCATAAGAATCATTAAAGAGGTGAAATACTTTTCTATTATTCTTAACTGTAACCCATATTTGAGCCATTAAGAACAAATGAGTCTATTAGTACGATGTGTGAATATGTCAAATAAAAAAAATAGAGGAGTATTTTTTAGAGTTTTTAAAGATTGACACATCTGAATTGGGACTTTCCAATGAATTATTGAATGCATTTAAGTCTCTTAATATTAATGTCTATAATGTAAGCGGTCAAAGTTATGAAAGTGGTTCTAATATGAAGGAAAAACACCAAAGGGTTCAAAAGCAATTACTCACAATAAATTCAAGAGAATTATATATATAATATGCTTTTCACAATTTTAATCTAACTCTTAGTGATATTACGTGTTCTTGTGTTAAAGTTGTTTCATTTTTGGAGTTATGCAACACATATATGCATTATTCTCAAGTTCACTTAAAAGGTAGAAGGTTTTACTTGATAATGTTTTGGGCTTAACTATGAAATCATTGTCTAACACTTGTTGGGAGAGTTGAATAAAAAGTGTTAAAGCTATTAGATTTCAAGCTCCTTAAATAAGATTAGCTGTGATGGAATTACTTAGATCTTGTGATGACACCAAGTCAAAGAGTGGAGTGGAAAGTTTGGTTAGTGTACTTGAGAGTTTCAAGTTTTTACTTGGTATGATATTTTATTTGCAATTAACATGGTGAGTAAAAAGTTGCAATCTAAATCTATGTGCATTGGCGCTACCATAGAGCAATTAGAAAATGTGATGGTATTTTTTGAGAAATATAGAAATGAAGGGTTTGCCTCTAGTATGAATATTGCCAAAATTCTTGCACATGAGATGAATATAGAACCTACATTTCCAATTAGATGTTATATTATTAGGAAAAGACAATTCGATGAAAATGATCATGATGGAGAAATACAATCAGTTAAGGATTCCTTTTGAGTTACTTTTCTAGTTGTTGTGAATATAAAAATTGCTTCGTTTGAAGAATAGATTTGAACAACTAATGACATTTGAAAGTATTTTTGGATTCTTATTTGATTCAAAGAAGTTGAGATCGTTAGATGATAATAAACTAATAGAATATTACAATAATTTTATAACTACTTTTTTTGTCATGATAATGTGTCGAATGTGGATTTAGATGATCTTTTTTGAATTAAAAGTGTTGAAAATGACTTTGCCAAATGAATTAATGTTGTCAGTTAAAATTCTTAAATTTTTTAAGGATGCCGATTGTTATATAAATGTTTCAATTGTTTATCAAATTTTATTGACTATTCATATGACTGTAGCATCAGTTGAGAGAAGTTTTTCAAAGTTAAAATTATTGAAAACCTACTTGAGGTTATCAACGTCACAGGAAAGGTTAAATGGTCTAGCTGTTTAATGTATCAAGAAGGATATGTTGGACAATAATGATCTTGATACTATTATTAATAATTTTGCATTTAGAAATGTGTGAAGAAACTATTTTTCATGATCATCTGATTGTTTGTTAGTGCAATTTTTTGGTGTTTTGCAACCTGATATTATTGTTTGATGGCTACTACTACCTTTTTGTTATTACTCCTACTATTTTTAGTAATTTTATTACTGCTAAAATTTGCAAGTTGTTATTAGCTGTTGTTGGTATTTTGTTGAGTATTTGGAGTTATGACTTGAGTAACTTATGTATAGATATCAAATTTTAATAATAAAAATATGTTTTTAAAGTTTATATATTTGTATATTCTCGATTCATTGGAACGTTTCTTTTACTTCGCAATGGGCCCGTTAAATGTTAGGAATGGCCCTACACTTAATTATCAAGCCAAACTTCTTAAGATAAAAAGATTTTCAACTAAAAGAAAAGCAAAACTAGTAAGTCAAAATTTTTAAAGACCCGATTATGTAGCTACCAAACGATGGTCATTAGTACCCATTACTTACCATGTAAGTATTTTATAATATAAATATACATTAAATTTTAAAGTTTTAATTTGAATATGCAAAAAAATAAAAAAAATAATTTAATTAATGTGTGATGAGACTTCCATAAGACTTTTATAAATCTTTTTCATTAACAAGTGTCTTAGAATAAAGACCAATATGTGGCTAGAAGTTTATTCTTTGTCTTTAATCTACACTACTTCTTGCATTTTTCTTTCAACTTCCTTTGATTTCTTAGTTTTTTTAATCCCTTTTTTAAGCCCACGTATATAAAATTTATTCATTATTTAATTATAATCATGTTTGTGTATTATAATCTTCTTATTTGTAATTTATTTCTTTTTATGTTTTTCTTTCTTTTCTAGGTTTGCTCTTTTTTTTGTTGGAAAATCAGGGTGGGATCTGATCCCGTACACAACAAAATGATAACAAAACTTTAATCAAGATCACTTAAAATTATATAAAATGATTAACATATAAATCATAATAAAACATGAATTGTAATTCGTACCTTATTTCAAAGATTGATTTTTTTTTGTTATATCCCTCAAACTGTTTCTGAATTTGACTCATCTTTACTACCATAGTGGCATAAGTGTCTAACCTCTAATAATATCTACATACTAAGTTGAGAGAATTCCATAACTATTGCAGAGACGGTTAGTAAAAGAGTGTTATCTCCTTTAAAGCTTAAGCTTATTTATAATAAGTTTGAACATTTTAGTAATTTAATTGAAATTAAATTCTAATTTTAATTAATTTTTAATTAGAATTATAAATAATTCTAATTAAATACCATTTATTCCCAAATAAAATCCAATATCTCATATTGATCCTTATTTATTAAATATATCATATTTAATCATAAAGTTTCTAAAAGTTTACATTCAAGTCTAACTTGATTAAAACACTTTTCTCTCTTTAACCTGTTCTTTGTGTGTGACCTATTAGGTTTTCAAGTATGTTAGCAATTGATATAAGTTCCAAAGCATATCTAGATTAGATAAATTAAACTCTTTTAATTTATCTTTAATTCTCTAACAAAACAATTTACATCTATATATTAAGATTGACGTCTAGTAATAGATCATGACCACCAAAATATTTATGAATGCCAAAGTAGTTTTGACTAACCTTTTCATACATGCTTTTTTTTATAATTCAATCACTTCATTTTACAAAGTTTTGATCAGAAATAGAACATGAAATTAATATTTACTCTATTTAAGTCTAATCATGTTAATTCTCTACCAGTAGTGATTAATTCAGTTAATGACATTTGTAAACTATTTTATAAAGTGTCATTCTACTTTAGCCAAGTATTTTCCAAATCAATACTAATTGAGAGCAACAGAATATTTTCCCTAATTACTTTAGGATAATAAATCCTATATTGATCTCTCAAATACCCCTATAGCTACCTTTGATTAGAATAGGTTATAAATAGTATTAAAACATAGCAATTCCTATGTGAGATAACTTTGGTGATCTCATGTAAAAGGATCACTTATACAATCATCATAATGAGAATTTCAATAAACATATAATTAATGTTTCAAATGGATTTCTCATGTGGGGTCATTTTAGCAAACTTTTTCTCTAACAAGTATCAACACATTTGTTTAAATATCTCCATACTTTAGTCGTCCATTAGATTGACTACTTCTTTCATAAGGAAAAACATAACATGTACTAGTCTTTTATACTCTATTAATGTCCAATCTCAATAGAATAATGGCTAGAAATAATTTATTAATAACATATGAATGCAATATGATTCTTATAATTATGATCTTATCATAATTTCATTTGCAAGTTATATTTTTCCTGTGAACAATGGAAAGGAACACCTAGGAAGTAATTTTCTTTTGATACTTTTAATTTTTGATTCTTTGGAATCTATAATAAGTTTTTAGTTTTAATGATTAGTGATTTTTTTAAATTCTTTTGTGAAAAAGATCTTTTTTCATGACTATAAAATGTATTTATTTAACTTTTCACTATTTCTGTGTTAATACACTCTCTCATTTTATTGCAGGATAGTATGTTAAAAGGCTTTAATAAATTTGCATAAGAAGGTGACAAAAGATCAAAGTTGTATGAGATATGCCTTGAATTATTGTGAAATATATTTTTAGTGTCATTAAAATTTTATAGAAATAAAGTTTTAGTAACTTTTAAGTATATATGGAATTAGAATATTAATGACTTTAGGATTTTGTGGTAATAAAGTTTCATCATAATCATGTAACTTTATAAATACCTTGTTAAGGGTTATGTAAGGTAGTAGTCATCATACCTTGCCTTGTATCATCTCTCTCACAGTAATAAAAGAATTCTCTCTTTGCCTATGGATATAGGTTTCGTAAATTGGACAAACCACGTAACTTCTTGTAGTCTTTGCTTATTTATTTTCTTTGTATTCCTTTCATTTAGCATAATAATTAGTAATGGAGCTAAGGTTTGCTATCAAGATGTCTCTGCACAATTTTAATAGTAAAAAGTTCAATATGTCAAATGACTTTACTTAATAGAAGGTGAAGATAAGAATGGTTCTTTTTCAGTAGGGATATATGACAACATTGGAAGGAGAAGAAAATATGTCAAAGAATTTAAGGCATTGGAGAAGGAAGAGATTCTATTGAGGATGCACAACACAATAATATTGAGTCTAAGAGGTAAGGTCCTAAGAGAAGTGGTTAATGAAAATTGTGCTGCTTTATTATATAAATGACTTAAAAGTATAAGAAGAGATCATTTATAAGTCATTTATATCAAAAGCAAAGTTTATATGCCTTAAAGATGTCAGAAAGTTCACACACAAAAGATTACATTGACATTTTTAATTAGATCACCTTAGATCTACAAGGTGATGTGGTTAAAATTAAGGACAATAATCAAGCCATAATCTTTTTGACGTTCCTTGCTCAATTCATATGAAAATTTTGTTGATACCATGTTATATAGTAAAGAAACTATCTTTTTAGTAATGTTAAGGATGCTTTAAAGACTGTGGAATTGAAGAACAAGGTCTTTGATATATATGAATATGTATTCGATACGAGTATGGTTGTTAAAAGAGGAAGGAATGAGGAAAGGGGTTATGAAAATATAAGTCATAACAGATCAAAGGCTAAAGTTGTTCGGTGTATTAATTGTAAAGTTAAAGGACACTTTAAGAGATATTTTCCATTCTAGAAGAATGGAAATGTGAAAAACAGAAATAAATAGTAATGCATATGTTACTGTAGTCTAGGATAATTTTGATGAAGAGGATGGGAGAGGTAATGATAGTTTAACATTGAGTAATTTTGATTATGTAAATAGATGGTTGATAGGCATTGAAGCCACTTATCATATGGCTTCCAATAAGAACTAGTTATGTTCATTAAAGAATTTAATTGTACTTCTATATTGGGGATGATGGAGAGCATGCTGCCATAGAAACTATATTAGTGTATATTAAATTTTATTACTCTGTATTGCAAAGAATAAATATCAAATATGTAGACCAATCCATATAAATATGCAAATATGTAGACCAAACCAAGATTTTTAAATTATCAATTAAGTATAGAAGTTAGTCACATCGGTAATCAAATGTTATATTTCATTCCAACCAGAATTATATCAATACATTCTCAAAACCAAACTGGTTATTTATTTGGAGAGAGGGGAACAAATTATACAAGTTTAGTATTACTAAGCATGGTACATATTTCCAAGCCAACTTGGGCTTTGGGGTTACAGTTCTTTTTTTTTCTTAATGATATTAAAATATAAAAAGTTTTTTTTTTGTTAAGAGGAACGGGGCAGAAGCCCAAATTGAAAAGAACTACAGAGCAGTGTCGTGGGGTAGGGTCACCCCTACAGTATCGGCAAACAGGAGCGACGAGATACCCGCAACAGGCTCCCCAAACCAATGAACACCAACAGGGAGACGATAGCTATAGGAAGCTAGCCAATCCGCACAGCAATTGGCTTCCCGAAAGACATATCGCATGCGAACAGTCCAATTGCGATTCAATAGCTCACGAATCGCAGAATGCAAAGGATGAAACGCCCGCTGCGTGGGAGTCGTAAAGCTGGAGACCACCAAAGCAGAATCTACAGTCAAGTCCACCTAAGTGTAACCAGAAAACCACGCCAGCGTGAGGCCATGGTAAACCGCCCAGAATTTAGCCTGTAAAGCCAAACAACATCCCAACATAGCACCAAACCCAACCAGCCACTGGCCACCAGCATCCCGAATAAGACCACCTGTCGTCGCCAGGCCAGAGGGCACTTTGGCGGAGCCATCCGTGCTCAAATTCACCCAACCTTCACTGGGTTTCGACCAAGAAACGTCAAGAGACCGACGGTGCTGAGCTGGAGGCAAGACATCCCGATGAAGTTGCTGGGCCATCAGCGCATCACGAACAAAGGCGTGAATTTCGCCTATAAAATGGTTAGGGTAGTGACCAGGGTTGAAACACCGTTCGTTACGCCATTGCCATAGCTTCCAAAGAACCACCCCAAACACCAAAGGCCAAGGGCCTGCAGTGGAAGACTCAGGCGACGACCGAAGGTTCCGGGCCAACCATGAGGGAAAATCGCAGCAGTAGAATTGCTGCCGGCTGCGGCCAGGGAGGAGTTGGTTCCAAATGAAGCGAGCCCGCCAACAGTCCCGAAAAATATGAGCCAAGGACTCCTCGTGCACCGGGCAATCCACACAGGCAGGCGTGTCCGTGAGAGAGAGCTGGAACCGCCGGCCATTAGTCATAAGCCTGTGGTTGGCCACAAGCCACAAAAACATCTGAATACGTCGCGGCCCAGGCCAGGCCCAAATCAACTGCCAGACGGGGGACCGTGGCAAGCACTCGGACTGGCGAAGCAGGTAATAAGCAGAGCGGGTAGTGAATTGACCAGAAGGTTCAAGAGACCAATAAAGCCACTTAATCAATTCGAGTTGCCTTACCTAGGGCTTAGATTTATATGGTTAAAAATTAAACAGTTAATAAATCTATTTATTAAACGATTTGAAAATTTAAAAGTTAATAAATCTATTCATTAAAAAAGGTAAACACTAAAAAGTTAATAAATCTATTTCAAGATGTTTATATCACTTTATCTTATGAAAACTGAAAAGAAAAATTTGTGGATGAGTTTCTTATTTTGAATTTCAAGCTTTATTGAATAAAGATAAAGAGGAATTCAGTTCTAACCATCGATTGGGTGATCTAACAATTCTGTTCTAATCTTGTTAAAAAGAAGAAAACATGTTTTTTATTAATATTTCTATTTTATATTTATATTTTCGTTTGTTTTAGATGTACACATTTACGTAAGTTAAATGACTATAAATAGACACACATACACATTAGACCTAAAAAAGGAAAATTTTAGAACAATTTGTTAAAGATATATGCTAACATCTTTATTAACAAAGATATATTTTATTAATATAATAATATTTGATCATAATATATAATTGAAATTTCAGTCTTTGACTTTTAGTTTAAACTTCACCATTCAATACAAAGTTTGGATGAATGTAAATATTCTATATGTGATCTTTTCTACCAAAAATGAATCTAAGTTAAATTTGGAGGAAGCAAATTGGGATGAGGTCCTGTGGAGTTGATAATTTTTAGAGAGTAAGAATTTTTAAACTTTTAAATGAGTAAGATAAGTTCTCATTTAGGATGAACTAAGTTGTAGTGGGTCGTACCAATAATTAGATTAGAATGGATGACCATTTATCTAAAAATATATACCAAAAAATTGAAAAAGAGGTAATTATTGTGGCATTTTCATAATATTTGATATTTCCTTAAAAGAAAGTATACATTCATTGGCATATCATATCTTTATCTACCATATATAATAGCCCGCTTCTTTTTTAACAGTTAAAAGATTTACTATTAGGTGTTAGATATTTAAGTAATAACTAATAATTTATATATTAGTTACAAAATATTTTAATTAAATTAATTTAAAATAATTGGACAAATATTTGTTAAAATAAACAGTAAATATTTTTTATAAGGGAAATGAGGTATATAAATTGAAATTGAAAATTTAATATATAGTTATTTTATGACCCATGCAATTTTATTTATTTCACTTAAATCTTATCAAACTTATGTGAAAAATTGTTTTAACATAATATGACTTTTTAACCTAATGTTACAACGAAATAAGTCGAAAGTCCATTTTAAACATTAATTTTTAAATTATCATTATTATGACAATTTAATTATGTTGGTTAAGGCTATTAAATTGATATTATAAGACATGCTATACTAATGTAACCATTTTATACAAGGATAATCATCCCATTATTATCTAATTTGAATCTTCATGTTTTATTCTTAAAATATCTTTTTAAAAATATTTGTAATAAGTTTCCTAATTTTAAAATTTTCAACTAACTTTTATTGGTATCTTTTTAACATAAATCATAAGATAATTCAAATAAAAAATTATCCTGATAATTGGTCTTTCTTTCATTTCGCAGATATCATAGTAAATTACTCTTTTTTTATATAGGATATTAAAATTTTCTCTTTGTACTTTCCTCTATTTCAGATATATAATTACATTGGATATATCTTTGTGATATACAATCAAGCTATTGTTGTTATATTGTTCGTCTCCTTCTTCTAGTTCTATACAAATGCTTTTATTCTTTTTCTATTCCAATTATGTTATAATTGTTTTATATGATGTTGCCTAAAATGTATTTATCTAGAAGTCAAAATAAAGAAAATAAGTAGAACAGTTAATAGAATCCTAAAAAGGAGCTATTAATAAATTTATTAAAAGAGTAGACTTATCTAGTGCAAATCTTGAGGAATTAAGTGAAGGTAATTCTGAACAACATAAAGAAAATTAAAGTGATGAGATTCATAATTATGAGGATGTTAGTAAATTGAGTGAGCATGATCATGTGTTAAATGCATCCAATTTAGAACATTTAAGGGCAAATGATTTCTTTATTTTATTTCGAGTTGTAGTGTTGGACCCCAAACTTGTTTTATTTATTTTGAGGCATGTTTTAATTTTTGTGATCTGGTTAGATCAGTTAATTGGA
>JANIPN010000218.1:66731449-66741554 GCA_027478595.1 Erythroxylum anguifugum
TGAATTACATATGTAATTTTCATACTTATTTAATGAATTATTATTTTATATTTTCAGTGGGCCTCAAGGAATTTTTTAAAAATTATTATCTTATGCATTTAGCGAGGTTATTATTTTATCCCATTGGCCCAAGTCGGGACTGGAAAAAATTATTATTTAATCGAGATTATTAATTTATCGAATATTCATTTATCGAGATTTTACTGTATGTGTTGTACTTGTTTGACTGCTTCCAGGCTTCAATGAACAGGGAGACAGTTCATGCGAAGGTGTGATGTAAGAAATGCACCGTTGCTAACTATAATTCTTTACGCTATACAGTTGCCAGTTAATGACATGGAGGGAAACTTTCCACCAATTTGTGAAAATGCGACAAAGGGTATTTGGAACTAACAGGGTTAGTGTTATGAGCTTTTATCACTAGTACGCTAGCGACGATTTGATATTCAATAAGCATACATGTTCAGAATAACATCACATATCTATGTTTTGCTTGAGAACTAGTTATAGGTGTTAATTATCCTTGCATTGATAGTTAAGATAGCAAAACAGTTATCAATGCTTTCACCCTTATCCACGACCAGGAAGAAAGACCACAAATGATATTAAAACGAAAAGACTAATCGATATGGTGGAAAGTAGTACTTGCAAGTCATTCTAGTTATTGATGTAAAAATAAGAGCAAACAGAAACTTTTGGAAAGTACATGTTTATGTTGTTCAGTTGAAAATTTTATGAGAACATAGTTGATGCCTACTAGTCCATAGCTGACCTCTGTCTGAAACAATATCAAAATTCTTGTCGAAGGTAAAGGGGCTAAAGAGGCAGCAGCATCTAGTCATTTTGCCTAGAAACAATATGAAAATGGTAAAAGATGTAAGCAAGCTAAGCTTGCAGTAAGATTTGTGTTTACATGGTGGTGGCTTCATTAAGAAGATCCGTACCATTCAGCAGTTTTAGAGTTGGGTTAAATGGATGATTCTTCAATTTCTCAAATACACCTAATACCTGCATTGCATATAGAACTTCAACATTTACATGGAGCTCCCGTCTTACAGTTGTCACGTACAAGACCCAGTAGGAAATCCGTAAAGATGCGCTCATAATCTGGCATCTTCCCATATCCTGTGGTGATTTAAAAGTTGGTTATGGACTGAGAATGCAAATGAGAATAATCATTGCTATGGGGACCTGTATTTCATAACGAGTTTCGAATGCAGAAACTTTAAAAAATGCCAATACTTGTCAAATAGAACAAAGCTAGCAGCACGATGAAAAATATCCAAAGTGACTAATGAAGTTGTCAACTAGAAAGGTACAGCAATTAGGTTGGGAATTCATGATACAGACTACCTGAAGACATGAGATCATGTTTGCCTCCATTCATATAGTTTTCCTAATTCCGCACTTTGGTCTGTGTCCTAACATGGATACTATGAATGCTAGATGTATCTGACTACGAAGAATTTTGGTAGCATGGAAAATCTTGCCTACCAAGCCTACGTTTTCCAATCACTCAAATTTTGACACTGTGTGACCAATAGTAACAAATCCTCATTATAGATGATAGATTTATTTTCTTTGCTGTTTTACAGCAAAAGATGAAAAGAGACACAATCCCATTTAATCTTTCCAAAGGGTCTCCAAGAGAACAGGAGTCCACAACATAAGTGTAAATGAAGAATTAGAGGTTTAAAGAACTAAATAAATGAACATAGTATACTTGCCAGGAAAGTAGTTGATGTCGATGACATAAAATGCATCCTTTGTCCCATGTTCACGAATCATATCTATGTTGAATAATTGGAGACCCTACCAAATGAAGCATGGTAAAGCTATCAGTCATATAACCAGGTGAATGACACAGCCAACATGTACCATAGAAATGGGGCAGGCTTCAAAAGGAGTTACCAATCGACATCGAAGTTCCTTTGCGAGCCTCTCCAGTAAAGGACGTGGGGGAAGTTCTGTAAGGAAAATGCCATTTTATATGAAGAAAGCTGTTAAATCTAACAAACAATTGAAGCATGTTCTTTCTGTGCCTATCAAATTCTAGGCAACCCCATCAAACATGGCCCTTATAAAAAGGATGAAGTTTGTTCTCCTACATGTTATACTTCATCATATGCATCAAAAATTGAATGGCTAAATCAATCACTTGGGTATACATGAAACCCTTGAAAGTTGGATGGAATTATATTGTTTTTTATGACAACCAAATGTTACTGCTTGCATAAAATAAGTGTACTGCAAATGAAAGTTGGGTATGACAATGAAATAAGGTATTGCGTCCCTTTGATAACAGAAACTGAAGGCATTTCAGCGACTTACCTGCAATAGAGGGGTCCAGATCTGCATCATCGGCCAGAGATTCGGCAGAAGAAACCCTCGGGAAGGGAAACACCCCTGAAGATTTTTCTAACTCACATTTATTAACATCGGGTAGAGAGAAACGCCGAACAACCTTTATAGCTTCTCCAACAATATAAATCTTAAATAGGACACCACCTAGAATTGAAAAGCAGTGGATAATAAGCTTCCTAGTCTTATATATATATGAAAATAATTGGTTTTCCCACTAAGCACAATCATACCATGATTAACAAACTCCTGCAGTACCATGGGTGGTTCCAGTTCTGAGAGGGAGGAGTAATCATAAGCGAGGAATAATTCATGTGATTTGGCAGTCCCATCCACTACCAGTGGTTTTGCAACTGATATTAACAGTAGATATGCACGAGTTAAAAATGTTCAAGATCAAAATCACTGAGAAAAAACATGCAACCAATTTGGGAGTATTTATTCATCCTCATTTCAGATCAAGTATTTCCATAACCATAATAAGCATTCCCATTCAAATGAATACAGATCTCATATCATTGAGTTTATATTTACCAACTGTAGGCACAAAATAAAGAACACATTACCCCTGGATATTTGAATGAGGTTTCCATGTGATTCACAGTTATTCATCCTACTAGCATCAGGTTTGACTATTCTGTTGCTGGATGTTATGTCACAATGGCACAGATAATAAAATCCTACCTAGTGGCAACTTCAGCCCAGCTTTGGCAACTTGACAGGGGATTGATAATCGATCCTTATCGACAACCATTTGCTTTGGCACACAAACTTTGCCTACACCCATAATATACAAAATAAAAATTATCAGCTATTTCATGGTTAGAAGTACAACATGAACTGAGTCTGAGATTCTCCAGCATGCCTTATTGTCCTTCACAACTTTTTATCGACAAGGCAGGACACAAGGTTAGACAAGGAAATATGAAAGCAATGGAAAAGTACAAGAATATCAAACAGATCACCATGGCAGTCAGACAAGTTAAGATCAGCAACATCTTGAAGCATGGACTGCCGATTGTGTAGATGTTGTATTGCATAAGGAGGATCAAGGATCACTACTTCTGGGTGTTTTTGCCTGTACTCCTTCAAGATGAAAAATAGAACAAGAAATATGGATTATCATTTTTGTCTCTGCAGTTAAATGATCAACCAAAGAAGTTATGGGGAAACATCCCATTAGTGACTAAAGACTATTGCAGTTGATCAATATACCAGTCGTCAAGACCAATGATATCTGGTAAAAAATGTAATCAAACCATTGTAAGGTGAGATCGTGCACTCCACAAGTCTTCAAGCCCAACTATAGTTAACTACTACACACCATCTATATCCCTCTAGTTTGTAGCTTAGCTTAAGAAAACCTAAACCCTATGTAGATTGATGACGAAGTGAAAATCCTCACTTATGAATGCTTGAGATATCAATTCCAGCTTGTCACAGTTTGAGATGGCAAAGGCTTAATCTGGACCTCGTGCCAGAAAAAAGATTTCAAGTCAATACATTTAATTGTTCAACCAGTATCCATTAGCTGTTAGCCTACAGAAAATATGGATGGCCTAACTTTTACCAAAAGCAGGCCATATATCAAGTAGCTGTAGTTGATTCAATATGTGACACACCAAGAATTATAAATAAAATAAACACAGACATAAAGTTATACTGACAAACCTCAATAAGTTGGCACCACTCCTTTCCTGAAATCTACAAGCAGCAGAGAGATCATCAGAAATTCAATCAAACACAGAATAATTTGGCAGGAAAAGAAATGAAAGAACTTCTCAATTGGCCAATAAGCAATTAGAAAGAGGCATATTTTAGAATTTATAGAAACTTCCTAAAGTAACACTGACCTTGTGCAAGATAATGTCAAAGGGGCCTTGATCAGATAATGGTCTGCTTCGATCGATGGCAACAAACAATAAACCATTATTTCTGCATGAAGCAAAGAAATTTTTGATCAGTATCGTTATATGTCTGATATTACAGCATCCAGAAATAGGTAATACTAGTGAAACCAATTTTAACATCCAACTCATACAGACTTTTCAAAAGATCTCTGCTCTACTCTCTCCAACAGAAGAGAACCATTAATAACTAAGTCACACACACTTTTCTTTACATGCCGATGTGTCCTGTAGTAGTTCCTGTGAAATAGGATGTTTTCACAATATCCTTCTAAGAATGCATAATACCAGATCAAGTATCTAGTTCTGCACCTTCAAGGATATAAGGACCATTACACCAACCAGCTTTTGTGTTACCAATAAAACAGTGCATTGACCCAGATTTGCATCCAAAGAAACTGCAATGAAATTGATTCCATTTCATATACGTTCCTCAAAACCAGAAATTGATCAACAATCGGAAGAATAAGTTTTGGGTCCTGTGTCAAAGTTTTCAATTTTCAGGAAGGATCATGGCAAGATGAGTTACCTAAAACTCAATAAGACATCCAAGAAGAAAGATGATCTACTTAAATAACTTGCTTGTGTAATTAATGGAAGAGAGATTAGCTACTTCAACAATCTGCTTGTGTAAATCTTGAGAAAGTACCCCTATTCAGCAAGTCTATGCTCCAAGAGAAGGAAAAGGTCAGAGTTATGTTTGAGGAATTCAAGCTAATAGTGACTCTACAATTTATTAATGTTTATCAACAAAATGCAAAAGAACACAACTGCTAGAGTTTCATGGGAAATTCTCCTCGTACGCAAAATTATCGTAAACAAAGGATTAGATAGAATTTCGGCATCCATTACATTATTAAACTACTGAACAAAGCTCCAAACTTTTCACTTTATGCTCCTCATTGCACGTCGTATACGCAGAAGAATATTCCTACTAAAAGATTACAAAATGAGAATAAGATTCCAGATACCCAGAAAAGCATGGCTCATAAGTCAAAAACCAGTAGCTAAAATCTAATCAACTTGCCCCATGGTACTGAAAAATTTAACATTATCAGAAAGGCACCAGATCCCGCAACAAACTGAAAGTCTCGTCCAGAATAAGGATTAGATACAATCAAGAAAATTCAACATTTAAAAAAGCAATAACCAACAAAAGAACAAGAACAACTATAACCATCAGTAGCAAAATATCCACAATTCTGAAACGAGCCATTTAAGGAAACGAATAGGAAAACCCAATGAAATAGCCTCTCATCCATCACCACTAGCAGACAGATACTTATAAAATGATACATAAACACGGGAAAATATACAATAAAGAGCAACAGCCTCAGGGAGCGAGGAGTCTCATCCATAGTTGATTCTTGAAACCGAAAAATTCAGATGTTGGCATCTACCAACATAGTAATTAACGAGCAAACAATCAAAGAAACGCAAGAAAAGTGATTTTAAGTGTAAAATGCAGGGATGAATGGTTACACCTGGCCAAAGTTTCAAGCTTGGGCTGTAAAAAACTCTTCTTTTTCTTCAATGTCAAAGCATAGCCAACCACCACTAGCTTCTGAGGCTGTTCTACTGACAAAGGCGCCACTGTTACTTGATTCTCTTCTTCTTCGAGCGAGATTTCCCCGTTTACCGTCATTTTCCTCAAAACCCACAAGTCCAATCACAGAATCAATGCTCCTCTGAACTGGGTTACTTTAAATGTTCCCCATTTCATTTAATGCTTTCTTAATTCAGTTATTTGTTTTTATTTTCTTGAAAAGATGTGAACCTTTCTTTCTTTCTTTCTTCTGACCAAAGATTGGATCTTTGAAGATGGTATATAGGTTAGTGACAAAGACGCAAGCAACAAGAGACAAATAAAATCCCAGAATTCTTTTGGAGTATTCTTTAATTCTTTTCTCAACTTTCCGTTCTTCTGTGTTTCTGTTTTCTCTGATGCTGCTCTCTGTTTCTCACGCTAAAGTTGGGAAAGAGAGGAAACAATAGCTTTAATAGACTGGCAGATAAAGGGGTGCATGTATACTGGAAAAAGAATGGACTTTGAAGAGAATATTCAACTCAAGTTTGCAGGAACAGAGGCACAGAGGGTCCAAAGGAAAGGTTGTGGAGATTAGACTTAAACCTCCCGAGGCAGGGTTGTTTTTGTACGAAACTGTGAGACTTGCTCAGATTTTGAGAGCCACCCCCTTTATATATACGGAAGACAGCTCTAAACAGAGCAGTGGGTAAAGGTATGAAACTTTATTTACCAGCCAAAATAAAGATATGGAAGCTTCTTTGAAGATAACATAATATTCTTATCTTTATTCCTGTTAATTGCTTTGAACAACTATTCGCAAGCAGCAAGAAATTTTTCCTACACACCCTTAAATTTTCCTATTCTAAATCCTCATAAGATTATAATAAATATTTTCATATCTGTTATATGAAAAAAGGGCATGTCAAATTTATATTTACATATATTTTAATTTAGGAAATGAATAGATAACAAATGACACGAGTCAATAATACAGTGGTGTAGTAATTATCAGTGTTTTAAAAATTGGCCCGAACTGGTCGGTCGGATCGGAGAATCGGTGATTTGGAATATGAAGCGGTCCGATTTAGCCTTTATTTTTTTGAGTGATTGACCCGTTCATTTTACGGTCGGATCGGTAAAAACTGCTGGACTGGTGAAAGAAAGAACAGGCCGGTCCATTTAAAATGTCTTGATTTTAATGATTTCAACTTGAATAAATATTATGATTAGTAATCTTTTTTTTATTTTTTTTATGAAATATGATTAGTGAGCTTTGTTATCTTATTTTGTGTTGTGTTGGTGAACTTAAAAAAAATTGTATATTTTAAAGTTTGAAGGTTTAAGTTAAATTTACAATTAAATAAATAATTAAATAGTATGTTTAAAAATTATCTTTTATATATAATATATAAAATAAAAATTTATATATTTATTAGTCACCGGTTCGATCACGATTAAATTCCGATTGAACCATTGACCTTTGAATTAATTGCTTCTCCGGTTCAACCACCGGTCCGGTTTTTAAAACATTGGTAATTATACAAACAAAACTAACGATAATAATACTTAGTAAAAATTAAATTAATAGCACTCGGTTTAAATTTTGCTGACAAGTAAAATTTAAAGAGATTCAATAATATGTGATCTTACTTTTAAATAATACAGAGTATTTTTTTATAGTAATTATACAAGCAAAATCATTCCGAGCAATATAAATATCTAATTGATGCAATTTAATATTAGCACAAAAAATTATCTCCATATCTACCAGATTCTTACGCTTTATATCTCAATTCTTAAAGCAGTCATGCTATAATTTTTTAATGAAGAAGTGCTATTGTTCATATAAACAATGTGAAAATCTTTGATCTGATGGATTCCCAACTCCTAACATTTGGTGCTATTTGATTTGATATAGATCATGATTTATTGGTATCCAATTGGACATGGACGCTGGAGCTAAACTCTCACCATTTGATAGGATAACTAAAACCTTAATAGTGAAAGCATGAGTCTGGCAATGGTTTTGAAAAGCATGCATGCACACCAGCCTTCAATGTAAATTTGTTATTTTGGGATTGCTCATGAATCATGATTTTAATTTATACATTTATAATTTTACTTTTACCTTTAATTATTATGTATTAATCAATGTATTCATATATAAATTAGATTATTTATATGATAATTGATTATTTAAACTTTAATAATTCAATTACTATATTCCTTGTTTATAACACTTTTACTCTTTAACAATTCTCAACACCGATTTTAAATAAAATTTAAAACATTTTATTGAATCAAACAAGTTTTAATTCATAATTTTGGTAACAAGAAAACATGTTATTATTAATATTTTTATCTTAATAATATTAATAAGTTAATATGTGAAATATCAAATTGAATGGAAAGTGAAGTGAACAAAGAATCCAATTAAATCAATTGAACAATCAAAGGATAAATAAAATAGATAAAATAGAGCACATATGCAACCTAAAGAGGATTTTAAAGAGATTCAAGTAAAGAACCAAGAATAATGAGTAATCAAGTATATCAAGATTTACGACTTTCTTGGAACCTTACCTTACTCATTTCATTAAATTTAGGATTTAATCATCACATGATCATTCACATATAAGTTATAATGCATAAATTTTTTCATAATTAAAAGAAAAAAATTATCTTTAAAAAAGTTATTTATTTTTACGCAAATTTTTGAAATAGTTTTGAATCAAATTTTTGTCAAAAGAGTGTCTCTTTATCCTTAGAAAAACTTTTAAAATTCAAAAAACTATTTTCAATTACATTGATCAACTAATTTAGGTGAGTGGTTGATCGATTTTAAGTTTTTAGGTATATTAATTGACTTATATAGTAGTTGACTAATATCTTTTGATAACATATACCTTGAGTTCATGATTATATTAGTAAACTAATGTGATCTGATTGACTATCATCATTATCATCATCATATCCAGTTCAATCCCACACTGATGCGGGATCTAAGAAAAGAAGAAAAGTCCGCCCAACTGATCAAACAGATGCCCAATTGATCAACCAGATGCACACTACAAGAGAATCACATGCAAATAAAATATAATAATAATAACATAATCCCCTATGAAACCAATAAATTAGAGAATCAAATTAAGGACTCCTACGGGTCTCCACCTTCTATGCACTTATTAGACAAACCTGAGGAGGAAAGCATCTAACCAAACGGACATAATACAAGATGAGATGTTTTTTAACTAACAATTATTTGTTTCTAAAGACTCTTTTAAGTTTTTGAGTATAAATAGACCATATGTGAATTATGGAGATTTCTTGGACATATTAGATAGTTATAAATGGTTTAAGAGGTTAGAGAATGTATGTATACATGATCTAAGTTAAGCCTTTACTCATTATTATAAGTAAGAAAGGGATATTTTGAGTTGTTGAAATTATTGAAATTATTTGAGATACACATTGTGATCATTCCTATTTACATTGAATAACAATTATAAATGATTACTCTTTGTTCATGACAATTAAGATATTGTACAGAGGTTGCTCTTCACCTATTAAAGAAAGAAAATGGTAAATTTTTTAAGTAAAACTTTAAGAATGAACATAGGCCAATGTTTATTTAAATGAATTTTATAAATCGATTTTATATCTTTTTTCTTATTATTTTTTATTATTATTGTGATTGCTTTATGATTATCACATATAAATTTAGCATAATCTTTCGTTAGAATAAACATTCCATTTTTATTAACTTCAAATTGAACGAAAAAGTGAACATACATAATTTATTCCTCTCTTATGTGCCATCCGGGACCAACAATTCTATTATAACTCATTATGAGATTAACAAATATATTTATATACATACGAATTTTAAAATGATTAAATATTTTTAACAAATTATAATTTGTAGTAATTTAAGAGAAAATACTTTTAAAGTAAATTTCAGTAAAATTCATATAATTTATGGCATCAATTATAACTTTTATTAATAATTAATAACTTTTCTTATCTTTTTATTTATTATGTATTTACTAGTTATTTATTTACTCACTTTACTAAATACAATAACTTTATTTTTATTAATTTTACAATATTCTTATATAATATCAAATAGTTTATTATTTTAAATTATGCTTATATCAAAAAGTACTGATCTATTCATAACATTTGTATTCACAATACTCCCTCCTATTCAAAATAAGTGTCGTTTTAGAGGGTTTTTAATTATTCAAAATAAGTGTCGTTTGTGACTTTTTATGCATATTTATAATTTTACTTCCAAAATTACCCTTTA
>JANIPN010000218.1:67535756-67550666 GCA_027478595.1 Erythroxylum anguifugum
TGGATCACCTTTAGAGACAGTCTCTATTGGCTGTTTAGGTTGATGTCTTCATACCGATACCTGGATCCTGGGGTTCTGGAAGTCCCGGTGACAAAAAAGTTTTGTTTTCCGCACCTGGTACATGTGATGTACCTCCCGGGATTTTCCTACATTTTCATCTTGCCCACTTAAGCTCAATCTTCCCATGGAATCTGTCTCCATCAATGACATATCGTCACCTCCACCTGTCAAATTTGGATTAAACCCAAAGAGGGAATTACGGAAGATATTTGAATACAAAGGCAGAGAAACCGCCCCCTGATTATCTCCCTCCTTCAAATCAGCATTAGTTTTCGCCCCTAATCCCGACTTGCCATTTTCACACAACCACTAGCTTGGAGCTCTTCGATTCAAACGAGGCAATGCCCAGAGCTGTTCATTCCAACCGAACACCAGTTCCTCCGGCTTCTTCTTCAGGCGAACTTCACAATAAGAATCTGTATGGCCCAGGATGCCACATAAATAGCAGTAAACAAATATCCTTTCATAGGAGAAGTGGACATAGAAAGGAACCCCTTTGTTATCTATCAACTTCTTCTTCCTTCTCAATGGGTGACGCACATCCAGAGTAACTCTTACTCTCAAAGAATAATCCTCCAAAGCAGCAGAATCAGACAAGTATTTGGCATCATTACAAATATACTTACCAACAAAATTTCCCAGTGAGCTCGCCACCTCGTCACGCATAAACCCTGGTTTAAGATCCTTAATAATCACCCAAACATCAGTGTAGATCAGCGGAATTCAGAGAGGATCTTCATTGGTACCTATCTTGCTCCAAATGAGGAGGTGTTTATTAAACAACCATGGTGCTCCTTCAATAGCCCGATTGAGGTCAACAGGATTGTAAAACCGAAACAAATACCTTTTAGCTCCCAAATCGGAGATCGTAACCCCACCCAGAGGATGCCATAAATCTGCTAAAACAGATTTCATAGAGAGAAAATTAATAGGAGTGTATGTAAGAAACATTCCCACCAAACAAAAATCATATCCTTGCTTAGGACCCGCCGGCGTAATATCAAAGGAAATACCCTCGTCCTCTTCCTCGTCAAGAGTTCGAGGTGGAATAACTGGTTGGAAAGATTCTGGTGAAGTATCGTCCCGATCCATAGTAGAAAATAACTTAGAACAGAAAACTAAGACTCATGCTAACGAGAGCATACGACTGAACATCTTTGCCTTTCAAAAATATAATGACTTCCTTACCTGTTGGCTACTTTACAATCATTCCATGACACATGTCCTTTACAAACAATAGCGTTTCACAAGTCGTCCACAAACTACAATATTGCTATTCTCCTATCCACTACACTTGCATTTTCCCGACTTCAACTTCTTAACCACAGATGTTTTGTTTTTTGTTTTTTTGAATAAAATCAACATTAGTGCAAAAAATAGACAAAGGCAGGGAAGGCAAAGAAAACTAACCCAAGCCAATAGGCTTACCCCGTACACCCGGAACCTAATAGCCTTTCCCCCTTGACAAAAACAGAAGATGAACAATCTGAATTTAAAATGGAGACTAAACAAGAAGGACGATCAGTCCAGTAATGTGGGTTTGCATATAATAAGGCTACCCTGGCTAAAACATGAGCCGCCTTATTGGCAATCCTACGCGTCCATTGAAAGGACAAGTGAAGGAAATGTCGCATGAATGATAAACAATCAAGGGTCAAAATTTCAATCTTAGACCGATTTGGTGAAGGAGCTAATATTGATTGGACAGCTGCCAAACAATCCGACTCCACAATGACCTTGGCAAGTTGTTAGTCTTTTAGCCAACAACTTAACCACAGATGTTAGAATTTTATGGCTACGTAGATTTATATCTTAGTTATAGGTCTAATAAAATGTGATTTAATTTTAATAAATTAATTGGGCCTACATAAATATTAATTAACTATTAGTATAGACCTAATGTGTAGAAGCCCATTACGAGTCATTATAATTAATGGACCCATAATGGACCGTAAATTAAACCTGACTATAAAAAGGGTTGTGGTCCCCAAGCCAAATATTTTCTTGACATTCCTTCAAAACAAAGTCCGTCAGTTTTCTCTATTACATAAAGAGAATTCATTCGATTTTTGGATCTTGGCTTGGAAGAACACAAATCCATCAAATTTTGTTGTTTACGCTTCTGCTATACAATGGATCAAGGCTAGTGTTTTTAGTTGTATATATAACATTATTTATTCGATCTGCGTATGATTCTGGTTGATTGTTTGTTTAGAAATCTGAATAATAATCATAAGATTTTAAGGCTTAATTTCTAACAAGTAATATTAGAGTCATCACGTAGATTGTTTAAACACGATATTCCATTTCATTTTCACTTTGTTTATGATAGTGGAAATGAATTACAGATTTATCAATTGAGATTTTAGTATAAACAAATTTTTTTATTTTTCGATACACTTCATCTAAGTGATTAAACCATATTTTGAATTATTATTTACTGCTTTTCTTGATTATTCAAGGCTGAGATAAAACTTTTGGGTAGCAATTTTTTTATTATCTTAGTCTGAAATTGATTAAAAAACTAGTTAATAATGTTGTTGGTGTCGAAATAATGTTTCATCTGGTTCGGAAATGAAATTTTGACTATAAAAATGGTGAAATCACACTGAAAATCATTAAAAATCTGGTCTAAATTTTTTTGACAGACCCGTTTTTTGTATTTGGGTCCTCCAAATCGAGTCTATGACCCGTCAGAGGTCAGGGATAACTCCCTGACGGTTTTGCATTCGTCGTCTAACGCTTGCACCGTTTCTACCAAGCGTAAAAAACGTTTGAGAACGCTTGCAACTGTTGCGTGCGAAACTGTTAAGAGTCAGTTTCTCTGGCGCGTGCACACACAGCAGAGAAACTGCAACCCCCTCCCGACGATTGCGTCTTCTATTCAAGTGTTAGTGATTGTTTTTGTGGTTTGTGGGAATCCATGCGCCAGAGAACTGCAGCAGCTGCCCCTACTTGACAATTGCGTTTTCTATTTTAGAGTCAGTGGATACATTTTTGTGGTTTGTGGGAATCGAACCCACAACCGAAATGGATTAAGAGCCTTGTGCTCAATGGCCCAAGCTAGCCATGCACACTTCCACTTTAGCTCAGAATATATATATTATCTTTGTGGGCTGTGATGTCTTTCTATGAGTTTGCGATAAGTCATTTGGACTTGCTTTAACAGTGGAGTTATGTTTCTTTTGTATATAACTTAAAGTTTATTCCATGTCTTGCATATTACTCTTTAAAATTATTAGAGATATATTCACCTTCATTCTCAGTTTGAATACACATTAGCTTCCTCTCTATCTCCCTTTCCACTAAGGCATGAAATCTCATAAAGGCCTCTAGCACTTAGCTTTGTGTTTTCAGTTTGAAGAACTAAGTCTTACATGTAGCATCAACAATAAACGTAACAAAGTACTTGTTACTACCCAAGGACTCCCCCTCTATAGGACCATACACGACAGAGTGCACTTTCTCATCTTTAACTTCCTCTTTGTAGACTTCTTATACAAAGACATTTGATGTAGCTTTTTAGCCACGTAATGATCGCAGGGGTTTAAGAGAAACTGTACTCTTCATAAGGATATGTGTTTTCCAACTAGCAACTTAATCCCCTTCTCACTAACGTGTCCTAATCTTTAGTGCCCCAAATCCCATTAAGTATTTTCTTAAACGACATGCAATTATCCAACACACACCTTTAAGCATGTCTTTTACAAAGTATAGCACAACTTATTACGAGCAACGTTCAATGTTCCTTTAAACAGCTTCCACTTGTCATTATTAAACATGTGTTGGTATCCCTCTTAGTCAAGCACGTTCACAGATAGTAAATTGAGTTGTAAGTCTAGAATGTTTCATACACCTCTCAAGGTAAACATGCACTCAATGTCAATTTGAACTCGAGTGTCTCCCATACTGATGACGCTAATGAACCTTGGATTTTTCATCTTCACACTTCCAAAATCACCTCTCCTATTGTTGGTAAAGTACTTTCTTCTTGGAACACACTGATAAGATGTTGAATCAACAAGCTACTATGAATCTAAGTGAATAATATGGAGATACTCATTGGTTGCATAAATCGACAATACTTCATCATCTGTACTTGATGTCGTTGCTGTAATGTTGTTGTTATCTCCAACCTTCTGTTTGTCTTGCTTTTCTAGTCTCTTTTTCACTTATAGCCGAACTTTTTTATATGACCAGGTTTGTTGTAGGAATTACAATTTGGTCTCCTTTTCATCTCTCGACTTCGACCTATTCTTTAACTTACCTTACACTTTGGAACGTCTATTCTTGCTTCTTCCTCTATTTTCTGCCACAAGAGCCTGCACGTTGTCAACACTGATCTCCTTCTTTTAATCTCTTCGTTGAACATGATCTCTTTGATTATGTCTAAAGAAAGCACACCATCTATAGTGAATTGATGATAGTCACAACCAAAGTTTCTCAACTATCCTGCAAAGAACTCAATAAGGACAATGCTTTGAATTCATCATCAAGGACAATCTTCATAGTAGTCAACTTATTGATGATGTCTTCAAAATTGTTGGGCAGCACCAACATTGATTTTCTAGCCTTAAACTTTAGGTTTACAACACTTTTAATTATGGAGGCCTTGTGGTAACCGATCTTCCTCTTATAGAGATCCTCTAACTTCTTCCATAACTCGAAAGGATTCGTCTCTTGGGATACAAGATTGAAGATGCTGATATTAATCTATTGTCTAATAGTTCTCAATGTCTTCCATTTTATCTTCTCTCACTCTTTATATGTCATCTTCTCTGGTTTAGATGGGTCACAGTCTTTTACACTTTTGTCCACATCGATTGGACCATAAAGATCCTGGCAATACATGAGATCTTCCATCAATAGTCTCCATATTGAGTATTTGGTTGATGTCAACTTCATCATAAAGTTAATGTCATTTTCCATATCTAAGGCTCTGATACCATTTATTGGACTCTAATACCACTTGTTAGGCTTTGATGCCATTTGTTTGGGCTCCAAGCAATAACGATAACTCTAAGATCACTCAACTAATAATAAACTATTCACACTATAAAGAAGAATAAAAAATTACAAACATAAGATTTTAGCCTAAAAACCTTCCAGTTTAGAGATAAAAGTCACGGGACAAACCGATAATAAAATCCACTAAATCAAATATCAGGATACAAATGATAAAGGTTTCAAACTCTTTCACTCAAGAACATCGCACAAGATAACTACAACTAATCTAGCTCTTTTAGCTTTCTCTAAAGCCCTCTCAAAAAACTTATGCTAACACCCTCTTGAATTAAGGATATTATATATATATATACACTCCTAAACAAATTTTAGAAATTAAATTTTAATAAAATTGTAGTTAATGAAAGTTATTTAGACTCTAAGCAACTTCTATCTCTCAAACTTATCTTTAAATCTTAAAGGATAAGATTTTATACTGCAAATGGTCACCTACAACTTCATTCTTTTAAATCTACGAAAACAACTAACACTTCTATAGTTCAGATTTAGTGGAATTAAATAAATAAGCGTTCATAAAATGGGCTAGACTCACAACAAAAATAGCATTAAAAAATTGCATCCATTAACTATGTTTCTGAATGCTACATTCATAGAGAGGGCAATTGTAGAATGTACTAATCTAAGGCATGGACCATTCTAGTAAAAAGGTTGGCTATTTATTTATATTTACACTTGAGATGGTCCTAAGACTCGTTGGTCTGTGCAGATCTTTCTTCTTGCAACTTATTTTGGCCTTTCGATAAAGGACAACTTCTCAAATTCTGAACTTGGCAAATTCTTATGGATGAATGCGTGAGGTTCTTGACATATATCCCAATTCCCCTAACTAAAACTAAATAAATATAAAGTTTAAAGTAGCTTATCTACATATTGATGGCATTGAAAATTTGGAATAGCTTTGTGTTTGAAGGAAGTATAGCATTATGTTAAAGAACTTTATCAGTGAGCCTTGAAACTTCACCACATAAAAGGTCTAACATTTTCCCTCTTAAGTATGAAAGTCTTTCTCAACTACTAAACTCAAATCTTGATTGATATACAAATTTCCCTTTTTTTGGCAAGCTTAGGATTCTACTAGAATCAAGGTTAAATGCAGAACATGACCAATTTTGGAGGAAAATGAACCATTTTACTTATTGCAATACCTATCAAGATGATGCATGAATATAATTATTGCTAGTCCTATTTTGAAGATAGTGCTCTGTTTTATGATGCCCAAGATAAGGTCATGTCTAATCACATGCTTATTCAATCCTGCTCCTTTTTTCCTGTTGAAAATTTTAATAACTATATATTTTAACAAATTATTGGACAACTCACAAGTTTAGGTCACTTTAGCAGTTGGAGATATTTGAAACTCCAGCACGTATCTGAAGAATCATGTCGTACCACTTGGCACAATAATGTTTACCATTCTACTCGTAAATGCAATGAATCTTTCTTCTTTCTTCCCTTTTTTTTGGGCTTCTTTTTTATATCTTTATTGCATTTAGGACTCTAAAGTCCTACTTTTGCTCGCCAGCTAAAAGAACAGGCAATTAGGCAACTACTTTGATTAGATTGAAGACACGACCTCAGTAATATTGAAGAACAGATAACACAAACCTTGATAGTGATAGTTGGAACATTGCCATATTCTTTGTGTTTGCTTATTTTATCATAGTTTTTCTTGGATCAATAACAGTGTACATACCCGCTGATTCACAACACATGCAGCTCTACATATGCATGGCAGGGATGATAAAGGAACAAGGAGACCATTGTCATGAGAAACGGGAACAGTCGCAGTTAAAACGGCATTGAAATCAGGAGCAGAGAAAATGTCATACTTTTACTATTATCATATATGGGATTGAAGGTTTTGGTTCTGATGGTGGTTGGAAGGGCAATGGATGTTTCCTCCCATACTCACTTGCATCCTTATCCAATTTGATGGACTCTAAGCACTATTTATACATTATGTGTGTGTATGTCTGTGTGACAAATTATAAATGTTTGTTTATATTTTATCTCTGGCTTCATCTTTGGTTTTATGAAGTCTTAATCTTGACAACGTAGAGGAGTCTCATCACTAAACCTAACTAATTATAAGTAAAATATACATGTCTAACACGTGGGTGTAGCTCTTGACATGTCCTAAGTTCCAAAGTCAGCTTCTTCTTTTTCTTATTCAACCTTTCTAATTGAGACCAAATCATATATATAATAATGTCATTAGGATCTGACTTGATGTGTGTGGTAGATATAAAATGAATAAAGAAATCAAGGGGGAGGACATATAATTGCGAATGACATCAACTCCAATGACAGCTGCAAAGCAGACAGGGGTTAGAGAAAGCCAAAAATAGACATTTCATAAATTATGAAGTCCTTTTTTAAAATTAGATCCTTCCAAATGAGATAAAGAGCATACAAGAAACAAAATGGGGCATGCCTCCATTAGGTCAGGAAGATCTCAGGCAGGATCTCCAGGGTTTAAAAAAGGGTCATGGAGATGCATATCAAATATTCCAACGTCAACTTAGTCATTTCCTTTCTCATCTCTCAATTCACATCAATCCATTACACTTTCCATCTTCAAGTCTCATTTTTTCAAACCCATAACTCCATATTCAACTAATCTTTTCTTTTTTGTCTGAGAGAAGTAGCAGCAGCAAGTATATGTTAAGAGGGATGGAGCATTGTGTAGACACTTTGGATATGAAAGGCTTGTATTAATTACTCCCAAGACTTGGTCTCTTTTTTTGTGAATTTGCAGAATCCCACGTAAATTCACTTTCATTTTCATCAATTTTGGATAGTATCTGATAAACAGTATAGCCGCTGGAGTTAGGTGCATATATGGTACTCTTTTGTCCTGTTTCGTTGAAAATGGACCAAGTTCGTATATTTTTACACAATTATCAGAAGGTATCTCGACGGTGGTCATTATTTGGATATCAAATTTGCAGTAGTCAATGGTGGCCAGTTTTCCACCATGAGATACGTGTCATGATTTCTCGCTAATGAAAACTCTTGGCTTATAATGACAAGTGCCTCATTTCTTGAATTTATGTTTTAGAGTAGTTGGGAAGTTTTAGACTTTTATTTGGAATCAGCAATTCCACATCATTCAGGAAATCGAACTTCCCATGTATAGCTTTAACTCTTCAGACCAGTAACTAGAGTTCATGATCGCTTATGTTGAACTTACAGAAGTTGGTATAGACATAATACAAGAAACGAAAATGATCACGAATCATACAACAAAACCTGAAAACTTCATGGATGGATCACAAGTTTTGTTTCCCTATAATGGAAGCATTTAGTTAATAAGCATGTTATATAAATCATTCATCTTTCAGGAGCATTACGAGTCCTAATGTCGGGAAAGAAATAAGTTTAGTTACTGCAGCTGGAAGGCCTTTGTTTAGGGAATGCTACAACATTTAAATGTGTTCTGGTCAGTTAATAAATTTTAGGAGATAAAATGGCCAGTGGTGATATAAAAGAGAGAGCATGGAGCTCCATCAATGTACATGGACTGAGCAGTGAGCACAACTGCACAGTGGCTGTCTAAAAGACACAGCCAATCTGTACCTACTATTCGTGAACAATGGAATTAAATTCTGAGGACATGAAATTTATTTTCGTCTTTTTCTCTCAGGTTGTTTCCCATTTCATTGACATGACAAAAACAAGAAAAATTAATTAATTAAAATAACAAAAGAAATTTTTCGATCCTTTTGAGATCCATTTCTTTGATGCCCTTCACACTACCATCTCTTCTAAGTTCTATAGCAACTTCACCACCAACACTCTGCTCCGGCAGCAAGGAATGCCTTTTGACCTTATCTCATCTCTTCACTCAAAACCACCTGAAAAGAATCCAACCACGTTCATGTAAATTTGTCAAGGAAATAAGATGTGGTGAAAATGGAATTCCAATAGCAATCATGTGCTAAACCTGTACTCAACTGGTTATTCTGAAACTGGTTTTCAGATGGAGCAGGGTGTACGAAACCGAAGTGATGATCTTGGTATGCGGATGTCCCCTGAAACATTGCTCAACAGGATTATCAACACAAGACGTGACCATCACATAGGAACGATTTTCACAACGTTACGGCAACTACCTGAAAATGAGTAGCTGAGAAACCCTGTGAACAATCCAAGACACTCTCCGTTGAAGTTTGGTTGCTGTTATAAGCAAAATTACGCTGGAAACACCAACATGTCAAGCACAACCCACCGAGAAAAATTATCAGCTCTGTGAACTATTATTACAGAAATGAATATAGCAAAAAATGTTATATGAAAGTATTGTGCACTCGTATTTACAAAGACGAACCTTAGAGAAGTTGAACGCAGGAGAGCTAGCTGTATCATCGAGACAAGAAGGCAGCTCTTCATTAACCTCGCGACGTCTGTGCTCTTTCTTCTGTTTTTGCCTTCTGCCACAATTTTGAGCCAATGGAGTCGTGGCATTATCCTTCACTGCAGGATAGAAATGCACATTGTTGTAGTTGAAATAGCCTTCATCTTCTGGAAAATGCGGCGGACCAGAAGATGCATCAGACACCATTGACAAGTCCTCATCTTCGTCTTCCACTAGTTGAACATTCTTCCCTCTACCACGAAAACCACTTCTTGCTTCTACAAACTTATTGGGCTTATCTTGAGAAAGCAAAGATTGTTCCAAGTAAAGGGTCCAACCGGACTCACAATCACTACTGCATTCAGAGGCAAAAACATCCATCTTTTTTGTGCTCTATATTCTCAATGAAATCACAAATGGGACCTTTTTTTCTTTGATGAGCCCCCTCCTCTTTATGAAGGGGGAAGATTCGAGTAAGACAGAGAGATAGATAAAAAGGTAATAATAGACACAGTGGGGTTGTGTGTCTCTAGTTCTGTTCCTTGAGCCAAAAAGCTAACAAGTGGCAAGTAGGCGAGCAAAGGAATAGGCTTGGGGAAAAAACCAAAAGCAAAGCCAAGACAGGCCAGAATTTGTCCTCACTATCAAACCCATTCAGGGACTCTGGGAGAATGTATCAAAAAATGCCAGTTGGTGTGGGTTACGGTTGTTGATGCATGCAAGGAAGAGGTAAGATAGAGAAAAAATGAGCCACAACGTCTTCACGTGCTATACAGCGAGGCACTGTGTACCCTTTAATTAAGTCTTAACCAAACCAGGTACACGTCCATTTTCTCCTTCCACACTTTATGGACACCTATCCTTCGGTCCAGTAATACCACTACCCATCTTCTTTTGTTTTTTAATATACAGAGGATGATAAAGACTGCTAAATTTGAATCAATGAACTTATATGAAGGACCTACTTCATATAAACATGAAAGATGAGTAAGTTGATTTTATTTTAGATAATAGAATTTGATTCATTAGCATTACCATGTTCCTTCCATTTTTTGGATTCTGGTTACGACAAGGGTTCCCCAACTTTGATAATCTTGATTTGGTTAATTTGGTTTCTAATAGTTGATGTTGTCGTCAAGTGGGTGGTGGTCCTATCAAGTTTGTCTTCGTACAAATAATTCGGTTTTGTGGGTGAATGTTGCAAAGAGACCATACTTTTCTTCTTTTGGACACAATTAGCACACTCACTTGTGTACTCGTTTGATCTTAGCATGTGTTTTGTTTAGTCAAATTGAGTGAGACGAGGGGTGAATTCAACGTCAAAAGCCCTTCTAAGGACCCCAGAGGCCCTTCCTGGCATCCTGTATAAGCAAGACTAGCATCAACTAATGTTAAAAGAGGACCAAAGCCCTATTTTCTTAGACGGGTCCTCTATCCAACGTTATGTTGTCTTATTTTATCTCATAAATTTCAGTCATCATTTATGCAGGTCCTATATTTATTTACGCGGAATCCATACGGAACCCACATAAATAAATGACTGAAATTTATAGAATAGAATAAGACGGTATAATATTTGACAGAAGTTCGGGCTCTATTTTCTTCTTGCCATAAAACATACAAAAAAAAAAATTGACATCATATACGAACTCATCCAACTATAAATCAAACTCATTTTCTTGTTATTTTAAGTGAATGAGTAGAGATTTCTTGGGGCAAGTAGAAGAACTGTTTCTATTACAAGTTGACTATGTTTTTATGAATCCACATGCCTTCACATTTCGATCTTCTTCTTTTCAATACTATACCAAAAACTCTTTACATGGCTCTCTATCGATTCACGATATATATACACCACGCATGCATGTGGGCACGTGTGCTTATATTGTTTGCACCCCAGATATTCACACACATGTTTGCACGTGCAACTACACGCAGTTCAACTCTCAAATTTCTCTGATCTAAAAATCCCAACTCTTTACTTCGGCTTTCTAGTTCCAAAGTGAATGCCCTAATTATCCTTCTTTACCTTTATTCTACCATTTGTTGTTTAGCATACTCCTTAATCCTAACAGGGTTTTTTCTGGTGATTGGTGATTCTCTAGGCTTCCTAAGTACCTACACCATGTGGTGTGATGACACTTTCACAAGTTCGAGTGTTCCACGTGATCCTAATTAATTACAAATTGTACAAGGTTGAGGTTAATTTTCTGTTTCTGTTTCTAGCTAGACAAATCAATAATAAATTATGTGCATGGTTGAACATAAGATTAGACAAGTCCAAATTCGCCAAATAAAAGCCCTACTTACACATAACAAGCTAACTGATAGAACAAGTACGACAAGCTAGGTTAATGAAATTGGTGAAATTGGGAAATGGATGCCTAAGAATTATGATGAGTTCTTTGTTTAATACAAAGGCAATTTTTCAATTTAATGTTATTAAAATTATGATAAGTTATTTGTTTAGTGTAAAGGTGTGACATTCCGTTTCCATAATAAGTGTTAGAACCCTAGATTTCTGTAATTGAGAAATAGTAATGAGAGATTAAAAAAATGGATTTCATACTCATGCATAATATTAGCATGCACACACGTGAATTTGATTATTGCACACATTACAATGAATTGTTCATGCACTCATTTGATATTTTTCGGGTCTAAATGAATGTTTTAATGCGATTACAACGTGAATTGTGGATTATGTGTCTTAAAAATTGAGTTGGTGTGTATAAGTAGTGAATTAGAATTTTTTGTGAAATATGAGAATTTTCTAAAATTAAGAGTATTTGTGAACTAAAAAAAATGCCAAGTGGCAGAACAATTGATTAATGGTAGTAGAAATAAGAGTTAAATGACAGTGGAAAATTTTATAATAACTTTGACATTTATTGACAAGTGTCATTGAAAATTGAGAAACAATTGGAATACATATTAGAGTTGATTGGACTTGTTTAATAAGAGAACCTAATTTAAGCTCATAGGAATTGGGCATGTGGCAAGTGACAAGTGTCACTTGCCAAGCCTAATCTTTATTCCTACAATTGGAATTGAAAGACAATTTAATTATATGAATCTTGCTTACTTCTCCTTCTTCTTCATGACTTGTCACTTGCCAAGCCTAATCTTTATTCCTACGATTGGAATTGAAAGACAATTTAATTGTATGAATCTTACTTACTTCTCCTTCTTCTTCGTGACTTCTCCACCTTCCACAAGCTTCTTCACTTCCACGAATTTTCTCACCTATCCAAGTTGAAGCTTGCTTTCACTTTTCATTTGTTACTACTGTTTCATTGTCTTCTTCATTTCTTATTAAAGACCCTGCAACCTTTGACTGTTGATTATCATGTATCATGGAAAGCTAAGGTTCACATGATTTTGAAGAACTTGGAGTTTTAGTAAGTAAGTAACATGTTAAATTCCTATGAGTTGTTTGAATATGAAATAAATATGGTGATTACAAAATAGTGAGACTAATGGTCATTTTTCATGCTTATCGTGAGTAATGAACAGTGCATATAAATGTCTTGTTTCTGCATATGAGGATAATTAACCTTTCATAAGATGTTGTTGAAGTGATTTTTTAAGATAGAAAAATGATTGAAAACGTGTATAGAAAGAGTGCAGAAACTTCATGAAAAGTTGATTTGTGTATGCTCTGTTTTTACTGTTGATATATGTGAATTTCTTTAGGTGTTTAGAGATGAACCAAAATGAATATAGAGATAAGGAAAAAAGGATTAGGTGAGGTTGTGTTATAGAGAGTATTAAAATGATAAGTTTTAGATGAACTGAGGGTGTTGATGGAGAGGAAGAGAATGTAGAAAAATGAAAAAGTGCAGAAAACATGATGAAGATACGTGAGTGATATGTTATGTTTTTAATGTTTGTGAACAATCATAGATTGTTATTTGTTTGTGAAAAAATTGAACTGAATGGGAGTCGAAATGAAGAGAAAATGATAGGAATAAGTTAGAAATGGTAGATTAAGCAAAAGAGAGGAAGGAGAGAAGAAAAATCTACAGTTCGTGAATATGAAGAAAAATGAGGCAGTGCACGATCGTGCACAAGCACGATCGTGACATTGGTGAGGCGTTTTGCAGTGCACGATCGTGCACGAGCATGATCGTGACATTGCGCTATCGACTAGGATTGCACGATCGTACTTATGCACGATCATGATAATGAAGGCTTACCGAAAAATGACAGTTTCGAACATCCTTAATTCTTTTGACTATAAATTTTTCTCCCAACCTTCAAATGACTTGAAATTTGAACCAACAAACTCGTCACACATTTTTCTTTCTCTACATAAAAATTTATGGCCATATGAATTCATTCGGAAAATATTGGGTGATAAGTTTAGGATGAAAATGATGAAGTGAGCTAGAATTTCTTAAATGAGTGATTTCACTGAACAATCATCAGTGTTTTGGCCATATATTGATTTGTAGATATCCAAATAAGATAATTTGTGACTTAGATTAAACTAGAGATATATGAATACAAATTTCTTGAAGAAATATAATTTTAATTCTATCTCTAAGAGTTTCAAAATCTGGCTTGAAGTTGAGTACAGAGTACTGTTATAGTTTAAGAACAGTCCTAAATATTTGGAGTATAACTTTCAAAATACTGAATCAAATTGTAAGATCTTGGTGTCATTAGAAACTTAAGACATAGATGAACAAGTTTTTAGAAGAAAATATTGCCTAAATAATTCATTTTTCTTGTCTTAATGATCATGAAAAAGTGACCCAAAAATCTGAAAAAAGTTGGAATGATCGATTAATGATGTTATAACTTAGTGAATGAATTGTTGATATCAAAGTACCAAAAGCATGAGTATAATGGGAATGAAGTTGTTCATATGATAGTAGTTATGATTCAAAAGAGAAGAACTATATGTATTACGTAAAGGTAAATGAAAATTGATATTATGAGAGCATATACTACTAAAAAAAGAAATGACGAATAATTGAATTATGACATTAGAATAATCAAGTGTTCTTGAGGTGTAAACCTAAAAAGAAGTTAGACACATACAAATGATAAGGTTTGATTGATCAAGAGATGTGATTAAGGAAACATTGTTGGGACCCGATCTCAGGAACCGGATCCCAACCGGAAAAACAGAAACGGGAACGAAGCAAACAGAATCGAAAGCAGAAATCGAAAGAACGGATTCTTTTCGAATTCGAAGCGGAACGAAACAGAAGCAAATGCCGACATCCGAAAGCACAAACTTAGGAAACGAAAAGTTGCGTTGGAACCTTAAACTAAGCCAAACCGAAATCCGGTATAATTTTTTTTCCATACATTTCTGTTCTCTTTATCTTTATTCAAACTCATTCAAATCATAACCAATCCATACAATTTCCTTTTTGAAAACTCATCCTCGCACAAATTTCAATTCACTTAATTCTTCTTAATCATGCAATAACTCAAAATTTCATCTTTGAACT
>JANIPN010000218.1:67586316-67597679 GCA_027478595.1 Erythroxylum anguifugum
TTTTATTTATTAGGTAATACAAAATAAAATAAAAGACCGAAATAAGCCAAACTTTTTAAAAATGAAAGAAAAAGGAAACAAGGACTGGAAATCAAAAATCAAGTAGGTCATTACAGCTTGTCTTTTCCGTTCAAGGCCGCGTTTGGATTCCTTATTCAGATACAGGAGAGGCGTGTTGCTTAATTGTGTTACACAGTTGATTCCCCCCAAACAAGCACGCTCTGTCTCTCTCTTCGTAACTTGCTTTGGCCCTGGTGGTCCCGGACAAACTCCTAGGTGATTTGACATGCCCATCAAATCAAAATCTTTGCTCCTCCTACGCTCTTCCTACACATGTACGGTCCTCATTCATTCCTCCCTCCCCCTTCTCCATTACCTCATGCCAACGTCATCAGCTCAAGTGCTTCTGATGCCAGGGGCTCTTTCGTCATACAACAAGAATAATGAAAGCCATTATCATGCTTAAGCCTTTCTATCTATCATATGTATGATGAGTAGGAATGAATGACCCATTCGTTCTCGTGCAGGGATGATTGATGAGAATAATTGAGAGATCATTGGCCATTCATCTCAAGCAGTACTCATTCCGCTTTGACCCAAAAGTTTGTAATAAAATATAATTACAAATAATTCCAAAACATTATTAACCTATATATAATTAATTAATTTAAAATCTCTCATTACCCTTCAATTTTTGCATTAACTAATAGCCAAAAGGTTGGGCGATTTCTCTCTCTTTTACTTTTCCCTCTCTAATGCAAAGACAAGATTAGAGGAAGGTGTATGGACTGTGGAGGCGGTAGTTGTCGTTGTCGTTGGAGCGGCGTCTGCGCCGTTGATGGTAATCTATGGTGGCTGTCCATCCGGTGCCGACGATCTTAGCCGCTTAGCCAACTGCTGAGCTCCCGCTTGAATACTTGAGCCGGGATTCTCGGAGCGAGTGTCGCAGCTTCCACAAGCGGCGGCGTCCAGCACACCTACGGGGCTAGACGGTGACGCTGGAAGCGGCTCAGCCATCGGGACCTTGAGCCGAGCCGAGGGACACGTATCGATCAGGTACTCCTCCATTAGTTGGTGACAGCTTCTCACCATTTCCTTTGCAATAAAAACCAAAAAAGAGAGAAAGGAAAAAGAGGAGAACATAAAAATTTTCAGGACACAGATTTCAATACTTCTCAGATCTTCGAAACTCTCGAAAGTGTAATTATTTATAAAACTATCCCCAAAAATTTCAAATATTCCACATCCAGACCACACAGACAAAGAATGTGTTATGCAATGTACTTTTTTCGCTCGGTCGTTGAACGAATTGTAGTAGTATTCCCCGTCACCTCCGGTCGGCGTTGCATCAAGTCTCTCCCCGGCGGCGCATAGGACGGCCGCCTCTGCCAACGTCGACGGCGAAAAACCCAAGAAATCAATCACTGTAAAAGTCAACAGAAACACGCAAATTGAAATTCTTGTCCAATTACTATAAAATGATTGAAAATGAAGATCCTGTTAAGCTTCGAGTCTGGTTTTTTTGGCGGGGAATCATACAACATTATAACTTACCGCGAGTGGTGCTTAGTATGAGAGCGGAGGAAAATTCAAAGATCCGATTGAAGTCGCAAGATGGAAGCTTGGAGATAAAATAGTGGAGGTAGTCAAATGGAGTAACGGAGCGAAGTCTCCAGTCGAGATTGACCATAACCCAAAGCTCCATTCTTTGAACAGTTTTTGGTTCGAAAACAAAACCAGGTTCAAGCACTTGAAGGTTCACCAACAGTGGGACGTGGGTTTCCTCCATTTTCGCTGCTAAAGACAAGCAGGCCACCGAAAGTAGCTGAAACGGCCACCCATTGACCTGCAATTGTCCTAGAGTGTTAGGATTTTACCAAATAACAACAATAATGACACTAACAAAATAAGATAACATTTTCTGAAGCAAAGACTTTCAGTTTCCCGCAAAATCCGATATTCTTCACAAAAAAACAGCAGTGTAGTTAGAAAAGTGATATTTTTCGGGAAAACTAGGCAATTTCGCGGAAAATATGCAGCAAGTAAGAGGGTTATAAATCTTTACCGGGAAAGAATGTGAAGAAAGGAAGCGATCGAAATAGTTGATAGAAAGCATAGCCGTTACTGGCCTAAAACGATAATAACCATGCACCTGCATTTCACCACCAATTATCACAAACTCAATCCACAAACTAAAAGATTCATTTTTTACACAGCTACCTTGATGGGCACGTATATCTATACCTTGAGGATCCAATTAATGGAATCCTGACGAGCAGTTACGTCGACGGAGCGGTTTCGGCAACGGTGGAGATAATCAGACTGTGGCATGAAGTGGGGTTCAGAGTCAATAAGGTTGGTTATGTAGGTTTCGTCCGTCTGCGGCAGAAAACCGCTGGAGAACGAGGATTGGGGTTGATCATTGACCCAGGAGTCGTCGGTATTGGATGGGACCACCTCACTGGCGTCCTCGCCGCAGTAGAGACCGTTGGTGGGGGAGGAAGAGGGCTCCGGCGAAGACGACATGACGGCGCAGTCGGCGGTGGTGGTGACGATGATGATGATAAGCTACGATATGGAGATTTTCTGACGTCAGGTTAACGGCATTTGCGACGGGAGGGGTAACGGCGAAAAGTTGTGTCTTCTGGTCATTTGCTTGCTTAAAACATGTCTCTTCAATATCTGGTCTTTGTTTCTCTTTAGCTTAGTTTGTTCAACTAATGTGTTTAGCTGTGTCTGTCTCTCTGTCTGTGTCTGGCTCCTACCACAGCTGTTTTTGGGGATGGGGTTTATGTAGAAAGGAGAAAGTGAGGCAGAGAAGAGGGTGGTGGAGTTTCCACGTGTGAGTATTAGAAGTGGTTCCACTTGGTATCTCAGTCAATGACCTTTTGCAATTTTTTCACTTATTGGCATAAATGCAAAAACTTCAATCACAATTACAAACAGTCAAAATGCTTTTCTCTACAATTACAATTACAATTACAAATCTTGACAAATTCAGTATTATTAAACCCGTTCTATGTTAGGTGCCTACAAATTAACAAGCGAATTAGTCATCAGATTCACCAGTGGATACCTTGGTCTAGACTTAAAAACACCGTTCTATGTTAAACCATATAACTTTAGATCAATTAGTGACTCAAAACAACGGGTTCTTGTTGAAAAAGACTTGCATGGTAAAAATGACTAGATTGTTGGTTACTATTTTTCTTGAGGCATTCAGGCTTGATTTTGAGCACTAAGATGTACAATTGATTCTTTGTTCTTGCATGAATCATTGGTAGCAATAGCTATCCTTCCAAAACCATTATGGGTATCAATGTTTGATACATTATAAGGACAGGATAATTAATAGCATCTCTTTGTTAGTGTTCGGTCTGGAGTAAGGTGTTATGGATCGATAGCTGAACCTGAGTCCTGAGTCCCTAGGCTCTCGACTTTACCTTATTTCCATACTTTTTACCCAAAAACATGTCTGCAATTCTTGAAAGTACAATAATCCCAGCCTATTCTTCACAAAAGATGTTCAATTCCTGTAACTCTGTAAGTGGTTGGAAATGATGGTAGGTCTCAGTTATGGCAGGCAAACTTAGAATTGACATTGAAAAAAGGAAAAACTCTACACAAATGGGGATCCCTAGTAAGTGAACTACAGTTTGCCAATTTTTGAGTGTGCATTATTAGGCATACGAGGAGCAGTAGGTTTTGCACAGAAAAGAAATAACCTGCACCCCGTTTATAGATAACCCATATTCCGTAGGACATATCTTGAAGAGTAATACATAGTAAGGGACAATTAGGAGTGCAGGTAATAATTGATAGGGCTAATCATATACTGTACAGTGTCTTTTGCATATGTTTGCGCAGTAGTGCGATACAGATACAATGCAAAAGTTCTTTGACGCTTCACCATAACTGCCTCTGTACAATTTCTGAAGTTCTTGGCAATTTGTGGAAAAGGATTTGAGTTTGGACTTTGGACCAATGAGCTTCATGTCATATCAGAACAAATAAATGTTATGCAAGGACTTGTATTCCAACTAGTAACCATCTCATTCATCTTTTGACAATGAAACCAATCAAGAGACCACATCTCTTAAGCCTCACATCAAATTTCAATGGCTCCACGAACAATAAGAGCAATTCCAATATTATGTTTCCCACAAGCCATTGACAACAGCTAAATATAGTTGGTAGTTTTGCAGAGGCAGTCACAATCTTGTGGGATAGGGAAAAGAAAATTGCCATTTCTTCTTATATTTTTCTGATTCTCTTCATTGGAAGTTTGGAAACTATAATTGAACCGCCAAGACAATGTCATCTAAAAGCACATGGCTCTACAGTCTACAGCATTTGAGTTTCAATGAGCTTTTAATTTCTGACATTCAAACTGGAGGACAAAATATGATAAGTGAAAATGAAAGACAGCTCATAGGAGTCGGCAGAAATTTCCCAGTATGCAATAAGGTAATATGCCAATCCAGTTTGTGTACAATTCAACCATGTATATTTTCTGCTCAACTCAATCACACTTTAATAGCCTTGACTAGGAATTTCTTTATTTTTATTATATCTCATGATTGTCAGACCAAAACATAGACTATGAAAAATTTTCCTTTGTCACTGTTGCCTTTGACATTTAGTGTACAAGCACACAAGTAGAGTAAATAGATTTTGGAAGATGGAACTTTTCATCACGTATATAAAGTTGTGTCACAAACAAGTCGAAAATATTCTTCAAGAAAGCGATGGGAAATTCAAGAAAGTGGTTGTGCATAAAGAAGGAAGATTCAAGCACTGGTTGGCATCAACTTGGGAAAGAAAAGCTAAATGCAAAACCAACTTATTGCTTATTTCGAGTTTAGCAAAGAAGTGGGCATAGGAAGCTTGGAGCATATGCTTTTAGGCTAGTGAGGTTTTGAGCTTTTGTATCGCCGGATTCCAAGAAACAGGTGGAAAAATGTGTTCCATCCTCAAAGCAAAAAGATTGACCTCCATGATTCTGTTAATTCCACAGTCACATCAAACAATTCTCACTAGTGAACAAGCATTTACAGTTCTTGGGAGATAAACATGCCATAGGCATCATGATTCAAAGGTACTGTTTTGACTAAGAAAAGCTGTGAGACAAGTCTTTTAATGCGAGTACAAATGAAGTTGGACTTGATCACCGTTGATTATACAGTGAAGTGTCTTTTCTCTGAATTCTTATTAATCACATCAGGTATGGAACAGTATCATATCGTACTCAAATCAGAGGACAACAGTTACCAGGTTGCATGATGGCCCCTGGCACAGCTATCCCATGTAAATTTCCTTTAATGCAGTCAGAATTTGGTACTGTGACGAGATGGTAATATGTACAAGTGTGACATATTCAAACTCTTGCGCTCATTTTAAGCTCTTTCAGACAAGACAAACAAGAGCTTCCAAGCTAAAATGAGGGGAAGAACCTGTTAAGGTCATAGGGCAGAGCGTAGAACTCTTCACTTCTGGCGTCTTGATCGAAGTTTCTAAACTTTTGCCACCAATGCCTCCCGCTATCTCGGCGAGTCGAGCTGTGCCTCAGGCTGTGAGTGATGTCCAATAAATATGCGATTGCAATTCCCACTGTTGCTGGAGATGTGAAAATCACTTGCATAATATCGTTAAACTGCACAAAAGTGACAGATATATAAGACTATTTATATATATTGTACGGAGAAATTACTAAGGTAATTCAAGGCATTCTCACCCAAATAGCACCAGTGGAAACAGGGCCATGACCTTCTACCAGCATAAATTGGTTGAAGTATTGAGGCACTGAGAGGCCCATGAAGAGGGAGAAGCCTAAGATAAACTTTGTCCTGAAACTGTTCAGGTTGCAAAACTGGAGATGTCCCAGACCTGCTGATGCTGTGCATCCAACAAACATATCATAGTCAAAACTTTATTATGTGGCTTCCCCTCGGAAGTAATGATATGGAACGACGGATAGAAGATGTTGTAACGTGAAAAACAGGGGACCTACCAACATAGGCAAACAGGACGCAGTACAGAGCTGCAAAAATTGGCAAAGGTATTGAAGCAACAACAGCCCCGAATTTTCCTGCAAGACATTGGTTACGAGGCCAAACACTCGAGTCACAAACCTAGAAATCAAGGACTACATCCTTCTTTGAAACATTGTTGATTGCTTTTAGTAGAATTGTGCACCTAGTACAGAAAAGAAGAGCATAAATCCTGCTGATATTTGAATTACTCTCCGACTTCCAACTCGTGTTAATCCCATCAGACCTGCATTTTCACTGGAAGTACAAAGAATGCACAACCAGATCACAGACTAAGATTAGCAATTCCTCCAGTTCTATACTGCAAACGTTGTCAGAAACAACTAAATTCAGAAGCAGGAGTTCATTACACTGAAGCAGTGCAACCATTTCCTGCACCGAACAAACCAGTCAGCATAGTCCCGATTCCCTGCAATTAAAACAAAGTGAACTAGTGAAAAAATAGTTCTGTACCAAATAGCATGTTGTATCTTTGAATTAAAAGTTGAAAACCTGGGGACTTCAAAGAAAATAAACCTACCTGCCAACCTATACCACGACTGAGCACAGACGGAGGGACTGTAGTGGCACTCCCATATCTGGATGCTGCGATGATTGTACCGGTAGACTGCAAAATGACAAAAGCAATAATTCAGAAAGAGGTAATGATAAGCACTGAGGAGCAAACAACATGAGTTTAAAAGCTTTTAGAAAGTAGTAATCGCTATAAAACCAGCATTACAAGCATATTTCATATTTGCTTATCAAAGTGAACTGAGTAAACTATTGCATTGAGCATCCAAGATTAGATAAATGATGTTCACATAATTGCACCTCAATAACGGCAACAAAGCAAGCAGCCATCATTGCAAAAATATCACCAGCCTTAAATGTTGGTTTTCCCCATTGAAATGGATACGGAACCTTTATCCTACATTCAAGTAAAAGAAGATATTAGCAAATGTCGTACTTAACAAACAACTTATCCCATGTTTAGGAAAAACAATTACTCCCAAGCCAGAAGTTGCCATAAACCATGCTCATCTGTGAGAAATAAGTACCAGTTCACTGACACAGTATATGATCAAGTACTTTAAATGTGACTATTTGTTACTCTATGCAAATTATAATCAAGAAAAGAAAAAGAAATCAGTTAAAACTGGCGAACAACAATAGTCTACAGTCATTATAAATGGATTCTCTTAGTCAGTACACAGTCAAATGAGAATTAAATCACGCTCACCAAGGAGCACCACCAATGAGCCCCGACCGATCAGTACGACAACTACTTTGTGTTTTTGGAGATGAATTGTCATATGCACCTGCTGCAGTCAAAATTTCGGCATAGACCCATATAATTGCAACAGAAAACAGAACTGCAAAACGGGTGACCGTCGATGCTCTTGATTCCAACATATGAGGAAGAAACTGCCATGTTAAAGATTAGCCAGAATAGTTTATCAAGTAACGACGACCAAAAGATGCAATCTTTTTCTTCCTTACAAGCATGAATTTAAGGTGAGACTAAGTACAACCACTTTTTTGACTTCTAAGTGATGAATTAAGAAAAATATTCCAGCATCCATCCTAAGAATTCCCATTTATTTGCCAATTCAGAAAGACTATGAGTGCAAACAGACATATACACGAGCATTCCTAGGATCTATGAGAGGCTAATCAACAGAGGGGAATGTGGATTTTATTGAGAGCATATAGTACCTGAGATAAGAACACAACAATTACCAACGCTGGAAGCCCAACTTCAATGCATTTTGCTACCTGCAATATTCAACCAGTAGAAAGTTACATTCAACACACTAACCACAAAGGTAAGGCATTAAGAACCACCATATAGTTTTAGTTTAAGAGGGCCAATGATAATTGTGCTCGCATCAGAAATGGTCCACTAAAACCAGAGCATCTTCTTGGTGCAAACCCACCTTGAGGAATAAAACCCTAAAAGTTTTCCACTGTCCCATCGGTCGTATAAATTCAAGTAACCATCTCTAGGGACACGGTTTGAGATAGCCAGAGAAAGGGTTCATACAGAAGCAAAGAGTTTCTAAAATTTAGGAATTAGAAAATAAAAACTACATTACAGAAGACACTGTATGTCTGGACTAATGTAGTGTATCAGCGAGATAAACTAAAGGGACAAAGGAAGACAAGAAATCATTGCGTCCCTAGAAGTTAATCAACGACGTTAGGAACACATGAGAGTTTTACTTCTTATGGATTTCGGGGCCTTGAGTATTCTGAATTATTTGAAACTGTTTTAAAAGCTTTTTGTGATTAAAAGAATGTCTGAAGTTGAATCTCCATCTTTTCAACAGGCAAGGATCAGAGTACCACTAGAATAAGGCCTTCAGCACAGAATTACCTGTGGAAATCCACGTGCATAGAGCCCAAGTCCCGTTAAAGTCACAAGTGGAACGGCAGCAAGAGGGCTAAGAAATCTGCCTCACAAGACATCCAAATGAAGCTCCTTTGAATAAAAAATGTTAACCAAATACGTTTCCAAGTTCCAGTACCATGCTTCTGCAAATTCATACCTTGCAAATATTCTCCAGAAGCCAAAGAAACCGATTGTCATTTGGAGGAAGGAAGCAATGATCAGTGCTCCTTGTATGGCTCTGACGGACTGAGTAAACCTCTAAATCCACCCACGAAAGAAGATGAAAGATCATAAGCACAAAAACTAAACAACCATCAACCGAATATATGTGCAGATGAGGGCCATTATGTAGCTTGATTCAGAAAATGAGAAAATATCAACCTCATGTTGACCAAGTGATGCGCTACTACTGTCACTGCTTTTTGATAAAGCAATGGAGGTGGCAGGAATAACGAAAGCGTAAGATCCCCCCATCACTACAGGAACTCGGGCACCGAACAAAGTCTGCAAGAGTGTGTTTATACCCGCAACAAAGAGAATGGTATTGATTAATTCAGCCTTCTCCTCCTGAGAGACCAGAAGAACAGCAGAAACAAAATCATCAAAAGTTTCAGGAAAACAAAAGTAAAGTGGAATTCTTTTTTTTTTTTTTTCATGACAGTGCTGTGAATCTTAAGTACATTGCCACCACCCATCAAAGGGACTAATATGCTTGGTATGATCACGGTAGTTCCAAGCATCACTATATAGTGCTGAAATCCAAGCAATACTGCCTCAGCTGCATAAAACAAGGAATTTCAATACAGGCGAAAATATTTAGTACAAGGAGACCAGAAATAAACAGAAACCAGTATAAAGTTTCTGCAAGTAGAATTGCAAGTTACATAACTGTGTTATCTGGAGATTGTGTGCGCAAAGAGCCATATCTCAACAATGGTGTAATTGGCAATTTAAGACATTGACAAATTTTGATAGTATTCATCACATGTGTTACCATAGGAATTTGCAATTCTTTTGTTAATCAGTAACTGATCATTGTGCTTAGTAAATAGCAAATGCATAAATGTTATAATTCCAAAATCTAGATATATTACGTATAAACAACACATAGGTGAAGCAAAATACAGACGAGAGAGGTGGTTGACCCAAACAGATGTATGTTGTGACTAAAGAAGTGCAGGGAAGAGGAAGAAAATTCAAGAGCGCAACAGAAAACAATTGAAACTTTCAAGGCTATAACTTCTCCGAATTGCTTAAACTCTAAGAAATCAATGGGATGCTATCTCTCACGTAGGTTCCAGGAGAAAAAGACAGTCGGAGTGAGGTAATCTTCTGTTATATTCCTCAAAAGGGAGAAATTATAATCATGATATTCCTAATTGATCCCACATGATCACTGCATTTCGGTCAACAGAAACAAGGAAACCAAACATTTTGATATTTGAAACGAATGAGAAAGCAGAGATGAGTGAACATACGCCAAGGAGGAGAACTAGAGATGCAAAAGTCGACGCCCGGAAGTTGCTCTTTCACAGGGTGAGGCTGGAACTCGTCAACCTTAGCACCACCACCCTTTTCCACCATTGCCACCTTCTTTCTGTTGCTTACTCTGTTTCTCAAAACTTAGAGAAGCACAAGACAAGAGTGATGAGCTGAAATGTGCTTCAGAGTTACACTTTCTTAGTGTGTAATAGAGCTATGGAGAGGTAGGGGCAGAGAGGATGGAGTTAGGCACAGACTGTTATGACCATAAGTGAAGCAAACGTGGTTTATAGATTTTGGAGTTAACTTGTTGGGTTCCGCATTGACGCCAGAATGGAACAGTTCTATTTCTTGCTTGGAAAGCGACCAATGGCTTCTCCATGCCCATTTGACTATGACCTCTCTCCTTTCGCAGTGATCTAATCATCTTTAGTCACTCATTCTTCGGAATTGTTTTGAAGTTAATTTTTTCTTTTCTTTAATTAACTATTTGATTTCTTAAAATTATTTTGTCACCAAAATGATAATTAACAAAAGCGTAATTCATTTTATAATCTTTAATAAACCCAAAAGTGTACATTTAACGTTAGTTAATTAAAACTTAACGCATTTTAGAATAACTATAATCCATCTATAACTGAAAATGAATTAATGAAATTAATGCCTAGCATAAGTTATACTTCCAAAATATGGATAATCAGATTAAAATTCAGGAGAAGTTTAATTAGCACATATTATTGTTTATGTGCTAACCATTTAACCTCTGTTTGGTTGACTTATACCGATAGAGTTTTTATCAGTGGAGCTTTTTTCTGTAGATCTTTTCTAAGAAGAACTTTTATAAGAAGTCAGTTGACTATTTGACTGTTATTTAAAAAATAATTTTTTTGAAAGAGCTTCATATAGTAGATTGTTTTGCAACATAAAAATAAAAAAGCATTTTTAATTTTAACTATTTTTATTTTGTAATAAAAATTATTTATGCATATAAAAATTATTTAAAGTATATTAAACAATATGCAAAGCATAATATATTAATTATTATATAATTTTAAACCATATAAAACGTAAATAAAAATATATCTAACCAAATCTTTCATATAGATTATAATATAAGTAAACTAATATCGAAAATAAATATTAAAACATATAAAAAGACAAATAATATTATATAAATCCTAAAATAAAAATCCAAGTTGAGTAAATAGTTAAATACATAATAACGAGAAGATGAGTTTGTGGGTATTTAGAGAATTATGTGTAAAACATAAGGGCAAAATGAACTAAAAATATGGTCATTAATTGATCTGAAAAATTTATCCGAAAAAATACTTTTTTTAGAAACTTCAAATTTTAGCTTCTTAGAAAACTGTATTTTAGTTGCCAAAACAGCCATATCTATTAAAGAATTACTTTTTTATTTCACAATCAAACACCTCTTTTTCTTAAAAAAAGAC
>JANIPN010000218.1:67612614-67636921 GCA_027478595.1 Erythroxylum anguifugum
TTGTCTTTAGTTTAATTGAATCGATTGGTGAAATTCCCAGATCTAGTTTTGGTTATATTTGTTTTCATTGAATGGCATTGGTATTGGTGGGGCAGATATTGGGGTAATGAGTGGAGCAGCAGTATTCATAAAAGAAAACCTCAAATCACATCGACCCAAGTGGAGATTTTGGTGGGTATCCTCAATGTGGCTTTCTGACGTCTCTCCCACCACGAGATGTGGCTTTCTGACGTCTCTCCCGGAGTTTTTCATCGTCTTTGGCATTCTTTTCTAACTACGCCTTCTTTGGACTGCCCGTTCACATGAACTGGAGACTCATGTTAGGTCTCGCTGAAGGTGTTGAAGATGCAGAAGACGAAGTCGACGCCGAAAAGAGAAAAACTTGAATATGTTACGTTTTTGCGAGAAAAAAGTTTATAGAAACCTGTTTTCAAAAATCACGAAAACGATATTTTTACGTTTTCATAAATCTGTTGCAGTTTTTTTATTTTTGAAAACAAGAAACGATAACAACACTGTCCAAACATGTTTTAGTGACTTTTTTTTTTATTTGAAAACCACAACAAAAAACGGAAATAAAAAACGGAACCAAACGGGCCCTAAGTATTTCTCTTATTTCATCCATATTCGTAAAAGGGAAATATACTTGAGAGCGTAAATCGATAGAGAGAGAGATGAACATAAAATCTCAATTCATATTTCATTATTTACAATAAAAATGTAGAAATTGAGAAGCAATCTAGTCGTACTTAAGATTGGAGTGCAATAACTATTATTAAAAAAATTGATAGGAGCAACAACAAATTGTTGACCTTTGTGTTTAAGAGCAACCAGTGCCATTAACGAAGAAAAACAATAATAACTACAACTCTGTAAAAATTTTACTGATACATGGAGTTTAAGGAGGTTTAATAGTACGTAACCTTATTAGAGAGGTTGTTTCTGAAATCATCTGAGAAGACAAAACACGATAGCAAACAATATAAATAAAAGAACAACACACATATTTTACATGGAAACCCCAAATTGGGGAGAAAACCACAAGCAGAGGGGGAGAGCTTCACTATGAAAAGGATGAATACAATGATAGAGAGCTTAGGTTGGCTTAAAAAATATATTTCTCACTTAACCTAGCGTAAAACAAGATATATAAAGTAAAGCCTAATTTCAAGAGGGCCCTACTTGGGCTGTAATTAAAATTTTCCATAACTATCGCACTGCGAATTTTTCGAGCCAGAATAAAATAGAATTTGGGTCATAAACTTTAACAATCTCCACCTTGACACGAATTCTATCGTAAGAAATCTTCAACCTTCAAAACAAAAAACTATCCACCTCTTCCACCAAAAGCCCTTAAGGGCTAACGAGTAATACCAACCAGGTTAAGCAATCCTCAAACTTGGTTACTGGATGTGCCTTAGTCATTATATTAGCTGGATTATCATGAGTACTAACCTTCTTCACAACAATATCACCACAAGCAATGACCTCACGAACAAAATGATAATGGGCATCAATATGCTTCGTTCTCTTATGTAACATTTGATCCTTAGTGAGGAAGATAACATTTTGACTATCACAAATAAAAATCTTGGTAACTTGCATATCTTGACAAAGTTCAGCAAACAAACCTCTAAACCAAATAGCTTATTTAAACGCCTTCGTAACTTCCATATACTCACCCTCAGTGGTAGTCAAGGCTACAGTAGTCTGCAAAGAAGCTTTCCAACTGATAGCAGAACCACTAACAGTAGGCACATATCCTATTAGCAATCTTTTTTTTTTATCAATATCACCTGTAAAATTATAATCAACTTATCCAATAATCCCATCTCTAGTTCTCCCAAATTTCAAACAAACATCAGTAGAGCCACACAAGTATCTCAAAATCCACTGAGCTACTTTCTAATCCTCTTTACTTGGATTCGCCATGTATTTACTAACTGCACTAACAACATACGAAAAATTTGGGCGTGTACACACCATAGCATACATGAGAGATCCAACTGCATTAGAATATGAGACTCATGACATATAATTAATATCTTCATCTGATTTAGGAGATAAAGCAGATGAAAGTCTGAAATCTGCAGCTAATGAAGTTATAATAGGTTTTGCATTTTGCATCTTGAATCTATGCAAAACTTTCTCAATATAACCTTTTTGGGTTAAATATAATTTACCTGTTTTTCTATCTCTCAAAATCTCTATGCCAAGTATCTTCTTTGCTGCACCCAAATCTTTCATATCAAACTCTCTACTAAGTTGGGCTTTCACCTTTACTATTTCTAATTTATCTTTGGATGCTATCAACATATCATCAATGTATAAGAGTAAATAAACAAATGACCCATCAATGACCTTTTTATAATAGACAAAGCTATCGTAATTGCATCTTCTGAAATCTTGAGTAATCATGAATGAGTCAAACCTCTTATACCATTGTCTAGGTGACTGCTTCAGACCATATAGGGACTTTGTCAGTAAACACACACGGTACTCCTTCCCTGCAGCTACGAAACCCTCTAGCTATTGCATGCAGATATTCTCCCCAAGTTCTCTATGTAAGAATATTGTCTTGACATCCAACTGGTCAAGCTCAAAATCATACGTAGCCACAACAGACAACAAAGCTCAAATTGAGCTATGTTTTACAACAGGAGAAAACACATATGTGAAATCTACACCTAGAATTTGACTATAACCTTTAGCAACTAGCCTGGCTTTGTACCTGGATTCTTTAACTCTTTGTGTACCTTCCTTTCTCTTGAATACCCATTTGCAACGAATAGCTTTCTTACCTTCAGGTAATCTCACTAAATCTCAAGTACCATTCTTATGAAGGGATTTCATCTCTTCTTGCATAGCTATCATCCATTTGCCAGAGTCGTCACAACTAATTGCCTCTAAATAGGTTGAAGGTTCTTTAATGGATTCAATATCCTTGACCACATTCAAAGCATAAGCAACCAAATCAGCCTCAGTATATCTCTGTGGAGGTTTAATTTCTCTCCTAGGTCTGTCTCTGGCTATATAACCCTGCAATGACCGAGTGGATGTCTCGGCATCATCTTTTATCCTTGGACTAGACTTGGGCGCAATTTTTGGTGTATTCTCTATCCCTATATCAAACTCCACTTGAATTTTTTATCTCTATTGATCTTTATCACCCAAAACATTAAAAGACAAACCCTTAAGCATGACAGTTTCATAAAAAATAACATTTCTGTTGATAATGACTTTATTGCTTTTAAGATGCCATAACTTGTATCCCTTCACACTTGATTTGTAGCCAAGAAAGATACACTTCCTGCATCTGAGTTCTAACTTTCTATTGTCAATATGAACATAGGCATGCCTACCAAAAATTCTCAAATCACAATAATTAGCAGGAGAATCAGACCATACCTCTTCTAGAGTCTTTGTCTCAACAGCAGTCGAAGGAGAGCGATTAAAAAGTAAGCATGTAATAGCTGCTGCTTTAGCCCAAAATGACTTAGGTAAACCAAAATTGGAGAACATACACCGTACCTTCTCCATCAAAGTTCTATTCATTCGTTCTGCCACACCGTTCTGTTGTGGGGTACCAGGAACTGTTAAGTGCTTCAAAATTTCTTCAGTATTGCAGAAGGAATTAAACTCATCAGAACAAAACTCCAGACCATTATCAGTACGTAGATGTTTAACTTGTCACCTGGTCTGCTTTTCAATCATGGTCTTCCACTGTTTGAAAGTCAAAAACACATCACTCTTTTTCTTCAAGAAGAACATCCATACTTTTCTAGAAAAGTCATCAATAACTGTCAACATATATTTAGCGCCTCCTTTAGAAGTCACAATGGCAGGTCCCCAGAGGTCAGAATGTATACAATCAAGTGTTCCCTTTATGTTGTGAATGTGTTTCCCGAAGTTAACTCTCTTCTGCTTCCCAAAAATATAGCGCTCACAAAACTCCAATTTGCTAATACACTGTAAGTTAAGTAGTCCTCATTTACTATCAGAATGTATATAATCAAGTGTTTCCTTTATGTTGTGAGTGTGTTTCCCGAAGCTAACTCTCTTCTACTTCCCAAAAATATAACGCTTACAAAACTCCAATTTGCTAATACACTATCTGTCAAGTAGTCCTTATTTACTAAGCTCAACCATACAATTTTGGCTTATACTCCTTAGCCGCATATGCCATAATTTCACAACATCACCATCAATTATAGATTAGGTAGTAACATTTGCATTACCAACAATTGTAGAACCATTTAAGACATATAAACTAGTAGACTGTTTCTGCCCTTTCATCACGACCATAACACCTTTGCCAACCTTTAGAACTCCACCTTAACCAGTGCACCTATACCCACTGGCATCCAGAGTACTCAAAGAAATTAAATTTTGCTTCAAATCTAGGACATGTCTCACATATGCAAGTGTTCTGACAGCACCATCAAACATTCGAATTCTAACTCTTCCCATGCCAGCTATCCTACAAGGAGTGCTATTTCTCATTACAACAACACCCTTAGACATCGTTTCATATGTTGAAAACCAGACCCGATTGGAACATATATGAAACATGCAAGCTGTATCAAGAATCCATTCTTCATCAAAATTAGACCTGCCCACAAAAATTGCCAGGAGTTCACCATCACTGAATGCATCTTATACAACACTAGCTTCACCGAATTTTTTAGGCTACTTTCCTTTTGAATTCACTTCTTCTTTCTTTTGTAATTTCCAACATTCAACTTTAATGTGACCTTTCTTCTTGTAGTAGTTACAGACTTTGTTTCTATGCTTGGAGTTTGACCTACCCCTTTCGTCACCACTAGGATTGCTCTCCTGTAGTCTCCCTCGAACAACAAGACCCTCAGTAGGAGTCTCAGATCTGTAAACAAGTTGTTTCATCTTCTCTTTAGAAAGTAACGCATCATATACCTCTTATAGGGTTAGGGTATCACGACTATATAAAGTAGTATCTCTAAAAGTGGAATATGATGCAGACAACGAACATAACAATATTAAAGTCAAATCTTCATCCTCGTACTTTACCTCCATAGTCTCTAAGTCATAAACAATCTCTTTAAATACATTTAAGTGGTCATCAATGGATGTACCTTTTTTCAGACGGTGAGAATACAACCTTAACTTTAAGTGCAATTTACTGGTTAGGAATTTCGTTATACATAACTACTCCAGTTTCAACCATAACGAAGCGACATACTTCTTCTTCAAAACATCTTGTAGAATCTAATTTGAGAGGTCTCTGTGATAGAGTCTTGCGATCCTTACGTTGTTTCTCCTCGTGGTCCAAGATGACGACATCTTATCAAACCCTAATAATGCGTCATCCAACTCCATCTGTGTTAGTACAACACGCATCTTAACCTGCCACAATGAGAACCTGGTGTTGAGATCTAGCAATGGAATATCATACTCCATGGTTGCCATCGATGCAATCAACGAACCTGGCTCTGATACCAAATTGAGAAGACAAAACACGATAGTAAATAATAGAAACAAAATAATAACACATAGATTTTATGTGAAAACCCCAAATTGGGGAGAAAACCACGACCAGAGGAGGAGAGCTTCACTATGAAAAGGATGAATACATTGACAACGAGCTTAGGGTAGCTCATAAAATATATTTCTTAGTCACCTTAATGTAAAACAAAATATATAAAATAAACTCTAATTTCAAATGAGCTTTACATGAGTTGTAATTTAATTTTTCCACAACTGTCGCACAACGAACTTTTCGAGGTAGACTAAAATAGAATTTGAGTCACAAACTTTAACACCATTAATAAAGAAAATGATCATAAAAATCCTAGAAAGATATGTAAGAGATAGTTTTCATTTTGGTAACAAGTTTTTTTTCCCTATTTTTGCAACCGATTATCATAAGGTGAAAACACAATTTCGTGTTTTTGTAATATTGTTATGTTTTTTAAAAAAATTTGAAAATAAGAAATCACGATACTGTAAAATTAAACATGTTTTAATAATTTTTTTCTTTTCGATAACCATATAAAAAAGTAGTAAAAAAATAATGCTAAAATTGGTAATTTTCGATTAAAAATTTAACAATTTATAAAAAATTATATTGTTAAGAAATTTAAGGATACATTATTATATTATAATACATTTAATGGTGCATTAACTAATTTATACATAATTAATCACAATAAAATTCAATTTGTGTGCTTATCCATTCTCAGGGGGGAAACGTTATCTCTATCTTATTCAAACATGCGATGGCCTTGAGTCTTATATAATGCCTGAAAAAACCTAGATTTTGGCGGAAGCATCCCACAAGAGGTTTACACGTGTTATATAAATCACCGCTTTGGTGTAGAATTAGAAATAATTAATAATATTAATACCCACAGAACTAAAACGATCTCCTTAAACCTCTCCATCGATCCCCTTTTGAACCTTTGTTGTTGCAATCGGAATTACATGAACAAAAACAACGAATCAAATAAAGGAACGATTTTTATTCAATTTTACTAACATAGAATTTCTGTACATCTGCTTTCTTCGAACTTTTCTCTGGTAATTCTCTTCCTCTCTCCCTTAATTCTCGAAAGTTTTGTTAGGGTTTCATGTTCTTGTTTATGGGGCCCCGCTTTTTCTTTCTTTCTTTTTTTTTTTTTGGGGTAGAAGTTTTTACCTTTCATTGGGGATTCAATGTTTTTTATTTAATGTGTACTCGAGGTGTCAAGTTTATTTTTTGACTGACAATCTCGAATTTTAATTGAATAATTGAGGAATTGCATATATTGTTGTGGTTGTGTTCTTTTAGCTTTTGTGTTTTTGAAGCGATGCAGTCACTGTGCCCCAAGGCTTGTGGGCTGTCCGTGTATTTTGTTTCATTTGGAGGCCAAGTGTAAAGATAATGTGTCTAAATTTGATGTGGTTGATGGTATCAGTGTAGAGCCATGTTTGTGATGAGTTTTTGAGTTGATCATATCTCATTGTCTTAATGACGTTGCCTGCTTTTTTCTTTGTTGGATTTGATTGTGTGTTTCACCAGTTAGTCTAGCTTGAATTGGCTTGAGGAGTTCTTTTGTGCTATTTTTTATGGGGGCGCCAAAGCAGAAATGGACTGCAGAAGAAGAAGCAGCTCTAAAAGCTGGAGTGACTAAGCATGGGCATGGGAAATGGCGCACAATTCTCAAAGATCCTGAATTCAGTGGTGTTTTATATCTTCGTTCAAACGTGGACCTCAAGGTAAAACTTTTGCATCTTCTGTTGCCTATTTCTTCAGGAGAGATGAATTGGCTATTTTACATTCTTCGTAGGTGGATGCTAATTAGACCAGTTAAGCATATGATAGAGAAAATGAAATTGTTGCATGGATCACAGTATGATACAACTCTGTATGACAAAATTTTCTGTTTTACTCTTTCATTATAGGACAAATGGAGAAATATGAGTGTAATGACAAACGGGTTTGGTTCACGAGATAAGTCTAAGTTAGCTGTTAAAAGGATGCCCCATGTTGTTAAAGGTGATGAGAACCCTTTGGCTCCCACTACTGTTGTTCAAAGTGATGAAGATGTTGTGGATGCAAAACCTCTTGCAGTTTCCAACAATAAAATGCCAGTTTCTGGTACAAAGAAATCTACAGTAAGGTTGGCTATATTTCTTGCGATTAAGTACTTGATGTTTCTTGTGTATTTGTTTCATAGTTCTTGTCCATTTCCACCTTGTCATATTTCATGCAACTGTTGTGCACATCAATAGTTTTCAGCTATGGTGTGTGATTTGTGCCTGCATGTACAGCTCAGGTGTCAGTCTCTACTATATGATCTACCTGTGAAAGAACTTCTTTCTAGGCTGAAAACACAATCCATGGTGACTTAAAAAAAATCTGAAAAACAGAAAACTCATTACACTGTACATGTTGGAAGAGTGTCTTAAGCAATGAGGCTTAATATGACACAAGTTTCAAGGAAAAGATTAACTTAACATCTTGGATTTTATAGTTACTAAGTCACCTTAATGAAATTTTTTAATCTTGTTTAAACTAATGAAGGTTTTGATGGTCTGCTTCTCAATTAGAATTATCTGTTATGTATGACAGCCGAGCCCAACTTCCTTCTGCAAGATTGATAATATGTTAATTCTCAATGTAGACATTGTGTAGCTCCCTCAGTTATCTGACTGATATTTAGTTAATTGTGAGAGAAATGGCATTGTAATATATTCATAAAATTTTGACACAATGTTGATATAAAATAGATTGGTTACAAGTCCTTTTGTGTGGTAAGAGGAAGGTGGCTGGATGTAGCAGAGAACTTGTCATCCTCATGATTTTATTTGTAGCCATTAGTTCTCCATTTTTTTAGCTTTGCTATTCGCTACTTTCTGAATGAATAAGTAGTTGCCTTGTGAGAATTAGACTCGAATCTCCTTGTTAATATTAATCATTCATTTTATCTGTTTATAGTTGCAGGTGGCAGTGGGTTATACTGGTTAATCAGTAAGATATATTCTTCTTTTTTCCTTCTAACAATTTCTATTTTCCCCTTTTCATTGCTATAGGCTGGAATATCTCATTATGGAGGCTATAACTGCCTTGAAGGAGCCTGGTGGTTCAAATAAAACAACAATTGCTTCTTACATAGAGGTATTCTATTGCTTGCAATTTCTTAATGCTCGCAAAGTTTAACATGTAATACATATCTCTTAGATGCTTGTTGTGATTGATAATAGTCCAAAGTGTAATGAACTGTCTACACCCTCACTACAATGTAAAGATTAAAGAATCAAAGGGCATAATTTTAAAGTTTATTGGCTTATCACAGCCGCTGAGGCCTAACTTCTGATGATGATTTGAAGGGCCAGTCGTAAGAAGGTACTATTTTGAAGTTTCAATAGCATCATAGTTTTGGAAATTTTCATTAGTTTTAAGGTTGGATGTGATCAAGAATGGGTTCTTGGAGGACAGACAGTAGTGTACAATAACAGAGGATTCTCAGAAAGTGTTCAATACTTTCCTTGTCTAAAGCCAAACAATATAGATCATCCCCAGGAGGCTTTCTATTTGGATGTAGCTTAAAGATTAGAAGTAATTAAGGATGACATCACTCAGAAATCATTTTTTCCCCCTTGTTTTACTCAATGGTTGTATGGTTAAAGATCCCAATAATTTACCAAGTTATGGCACACTATAATCCCACGGCATATCAGGAGCTTTGTGCATTTTTTAAGGAAAGCAATTGTTCTGCCTCTGTTTATTTTATTTTTGGCATCTTCTGCCCAGGTGTGTTTCTTTGATATAGATGAATCTTTAACTTTGACCTTGCCTAACTGTTCTGGTTTATTCTGTAGGAGCAATATTGGCCACCACAAGATTTTAAGAGGATATTGTCGGCAAAATTGAAGTATCTGACTGCAAACGGGAAACTGATAAAGGTAATTATGTTCTCCACCATAGTTGTCCATATGCAATATTTTCACCTTGCTGAAAGTCAGAAGCACATAGTTATATGGTCCAAAATGGTGGATATCCTCCTTTCGTCCCTGAATGAGTCATTAGGGATGGAGAAAAATGTGTTTAGCTAAGTTGATTGAAGTGGTTGATACATAATTTGACTTGTTACGAGTTGATGGAAAATTGCAGTCATGTTTTCATGTGCACCTGAGTCTATCAGCATCAGAATTAAGTTTTATGCAATAAAGTATGCTTCAGTCCAGATTTTACTGCCGCTTTATGTTTAAATTTTATTTTTGTGTGTGTGAATTTCTACACTAATTAGTCGCAGTTAGATTGTTATTAACTCCAGTTCATGTCTCTCTGCTGTAGGTTAAACGTAGGTACAGGATTGCACCTTCTTCAACATTTTTTGATAGCAGAAGTACTTCCATGTCATTGTGGGATGGAAGACACAGGATTTCTCCTAAAGTTGAGAGGGATGAGTTCAGTATGCTGACAAAGTCGGAGATTGATTTTGAGCTAGCCAGGATGAGGAGCATGACAGCACAAGAGGCTGCTGCCGCTGCCGCTCGAGCTGTTGCTGAGGCAGAAGCAGCCATAGCAGAAGCTGAAGAGGCAGCTAGAGAGGCAGAAGCAGCTGAGGCTGATGCAGAAGCAGCACAAGCATTCGCAGATGCAGCTTTAAAGACATTAAAATCAAAGACCACACCCAAGATGGTAAATGTCATTACCCTTTTTTGCACTGATGATTAGTGTTTCTACAGCTAATTGAGAAACCAGTGGATTAGAATGCTAGAAATAGAAAGCATAACCAGTTATCATAATCGCAGTAGAATTCATACCAGGAAAAAAATCCATCCCATTTCTTGCATAGAATTCAAACGACATCCCTTTTATATTTTACTCATCAGCAAACGTTCACATTTGGGTGCATAAATGTCATATGCACTATGCAGGAGTCGGTAGTTGGTCATAATTGAATTAATCTTAAACTAGAGATCAGTGAAGTAGACCTGGACTGTGCTCTCTTGAATGGGATTTGTTATGACTGATAATTGTGATGAGCTCTTTTACTTGTTATTTGCTTTACTTTTAATTTTCCATTAATAGATATTAAGCTTGATAGCTTCGTCTGAAATTATGTGCAGATGGTTCGGTCCTGATTAAATTACATAACTGATCAATAAGGTGCACTGGAATGGCATGATCATCATTGAAAGACCTGCTGTTTATCGCATGCTTCTTGTAAATATAGATAGGCCCCTTTATGGAGATGTATGTTCTCCTCATTTTAGTGGTGGATCATGGGTATTAATAGATTACATAGGCAGTTTTTGTAGACACAATGGAATTTTTTGTAGCTTTCATGTTCTTGCATAGGGTTTATCAAAATGCTGCAAAGGAGTAGTTAGAATGTAGAAAGAAATCAATAGCAGTTGACCTCCAGCAGAGTTGTATGCTAGATTGTATTTGTATTTTGAGCCCTACTCTTCTGGTTAGGGCGCCAAATCCCTTTCAATTGATATGATTTACAATGTCATTGTAGAGAATTCTTGTCTCGTTTTCCCACATATTTCATTACGCAGCTTATCTTGTCATTTCATTTTTTTGATTTCATATCCATTTTGGGGGCATTCGATCTCAAATTTTTCTTTTTTAGTTTCTATCATCCAGAAAAATGGTAAATTTAATCTTCAAAATTGTCATCTTAATAGGATTATACTATCAGACATCTTAATCCAATATTTTCGTTAGTCTCTCATGTTAATTGGTGGTTGTCATATCTCTTTCATAATTCTTGCAGAAGCATGAAGCAACTTGTATCCTCAGTCAAGAAAACAGTCACCTAAACCCTTGATAGTTTCCCACACACTCTCCTCTTCTATTTCAGACGAGTATAGAGTGGATGTTGAAATATCCCATGAAAATTTAGAAGCCATTTTAAAAATTTCCAATATTCAATAAATCATTCAACAGAACCTTCTTAGTTGACATGTTATAGGCATAAATGAAAGTGACAAAGATGTTATATTAAAAAAGACACTCTTAAGAGCTGAACGTGGAAGAATTGGTCAGAAAGAGAAAGAAGCTTAATGTTGCAATGAGAGGACAGTAATCCTATCGCTGAAGCTGAGTTGGTGGAAGGTCATTGTATGTTGTTTTAGAAGCAACAAGTTTAAGAGAGGGGTACTTTTATTTTGGATTCCAAAAGAGTTTTTGGATGAAGAGGAACTAACAATTTGTTGGGATTATTAAGCCCCCTGGTGTTCTATGTAGCAATTAACACGAAAAGATTAAAGATTAGGAAGAATGTGATTTCCTGCTTCCTTACTAATTCTTTAATTGAAAAGAGAATCAAAAGAAAAAAAAAAGAGCTGTAAACAGCTATAACATCATCAATCAAAGTGACCCTCAAGGGGTGTGGTTTGATGGTTGAGAGCGGGGCTTAGCTTCGGTTAGGTCCCAGGTTCAATTCCATGCTAGCCTCTCTTGTAAGAGCCTGGGGAAACCGGAGTTTTACCTGTAGGTGGAGAACTAGTTGGTCTCTCAATCTGGGTTTTACCTGTGGGGTGGTGCACCAATTACCCCCTCGGAGAGGTGTACCTGCTTGACCCGTCTACGAGATTTCCTCGAAAAAAAAAAATCATCAATCAAAGTGGCTCTTGGAGGCAAAGACAAGTTGGCAAGCTTATAGCAACCAATAATAAAGGAATGACAAAAGACTTTTATGTTTAAGAGAGGTGCGAGTATAGATTGGAATCAAATGTCAAGATATTTTCTGATTCTTATCATAATATTATCATCAAAATTACTTATTACAATATTTTATAATAATTTTGTTTTGTTTCATTGATATTTTTATTCTTATCATAAAAATTGTTAACAATCTTTTAAAATAAAAAATTTTATAAAATTTTGATTTTTGATTAATTATTTATGAAATAGAAAATATTTTAATTAATTATTTAACAAAATAAATTATATAATAACTAAATATGAGAAATAGCTCTTTCTGTATTCTCTCATATTAAATTACTTTTTTTCAAAAATTTAAAAGTTCTAAATTCTTCTATAAATTTTTATTGTTATAGTTTTACTTAATAAAGTTAAAATTTCTAAAACTTAATACTAAAAGAGGTTTTACAATTAAAATTAACAAAAAATAAATTTATAATTTATAATTTAAATAATAAAAATAAATTGACTAAAATTATAGAGGAAATTGGCATTCTTTTACTTTTAGTTTTATAATAAAAATAATAAAAATAAATTGACTAAAATTCTAGAGGAAATTGGCATTCTTTTACTTTTAGTTTTAATATATATACATATTTATTTATTTATCATAATTGTACTTTCTTTTAGTTATATGGTAAAATGATATGGCCAAAGAAATTTTATAAAATTTTCAACAAAGATAATTTTAATAAATAATTTTCTCCTTTTTTTGTTTAATATTTTGTTTCTTATTCTATTAAATTTTATTTATATATTTAATTGCAATTAACTTATTCTTATCTTATTCTATTAAATCTCATTTATCCGTTTATTTGCGATAAGACCAGATTGGCCTACACGAACAAACAGAGGGTGTCGTTCGTCCTTTTCTAGTTGTCTCTAAACTATATCTTAACCACAATGATATGACATAAGATCATCGGATATGGTATAAGCCCAAATGATTAGATCCCTTAAGACGATCTGCTACATAATTGTTAAGTTGGACAAGGAAGGGAAGAACATCTCAGGTTTTTGCTAAAACCTTAGAGACACATCGAAACGGAAGAGAGGGGGAGGGAATTTGGTTATCTTGTCTCTCCCTCTCATCAACAAGTTTCTATTTCTATATTTTGTGGTTTTTGTTTGTAAGCTTAGAATTCTTGGCCTCCTCTGCATCTAACATCAACTTCAAGGTATTCTCTTGACTCTTTATCTCTCTCGCGCTCTCTTTTGCGCACATATTGAACGAAAATTCGATACCCTCTTGATAAAAGACTTCACTTTCTGCTTTTTCCGTTTTATTTGTCTAATACATTCAATATCAGGATTTCTTTTTTTATTTTCTTGGCTTTTTGGGTTTTGTTTTTGCTTGTTTTGGAAAACATGTCATTGAATGATATTTGGTCTGAAGAAGTAACTCAGAATGTGACGAATTTTTGGGACAATTTTTTTAATATAGTTTTTTAGTGTTGAAAAATGTAGGAATTGAGGCTGAACATTCAGCTTTCACGTTAAAAATAAAACCTTTATGTGTAATTTACTGTCTTAATTTTTGTTCTTTGACTATTTGGTTGGATGTCTTCTAAAGATATGTTTTTCAAAACACTCTTCTATTTAATTCAGTATTTTTAGTTTGAAAAATGTTTTGTTCGTTTCTTATGAGTCCTAATGTCATTTTGTCCTTTGACAATTTGGTTGAATGTCTTCTCAAGATGTGTTTTTCAAAACACTCTTCTATTTAATTCAGTATTTTTTGTTTGAAAAATGTTTTGATCGTTTCTTATGAGTCCTAATGTCCTTTAGTGGAGATTGAGGTTCATTTATTATTTTTTATTGGGCAAATTGTTTGCTTGGTTGGGTTTGTTGATGGCTACCCTTTCTCTTTTTGTCTCCCTCCTACAGGCATGGATGCAAATTTTGATGATAAGGAGTCATTGATGGCTCGCATTCAGCAATTGGAGCATGGTAACTCTTCTTCACATTGAAACCATAAACGTTTGCCTAGGGTTAGGAGGTGTCTGATAATTTCACATTAGTTATGCATGCATAAGCATTGCCACCATAGTTGAAATGGTGGTATGGTTTCTAGATTGGCCATTTTCTCATTTTCAGTTTATCCTGAAACTCCATATTTTCTACGTGCAAAACCTTAGGTGCTAGTCAGGTACTTGTTGATCAATTTTAGCATTAAGCCAACTTTATGTATGAGAAGTGATTTAATTAAATTGCTTGGTTTTGAGGGAAGCATGTGATTAAAATATGGTGTTTTACAGAGCGTGATGAATTGCGCAAAGATATAGAACAATTGTGCATTCAGCAAGCTGGACCTAGTTATCTTGTTGTGGCTACTCGAATGCATTTCCAGAGGTATAAAATTATCCTTTTCTTTCTGCCTGCACCATCTTTGTCTCCCCTCAAGCCTTCTTCCCCTGCCCAAAGAATGAAAAGAAATAGAGACTTGGTACTTTGGTCCTTTGTCCCTTTATTTTTTGTTCATGTGGGAGTCTGAAGTTGCAGAGGAGAGAAAAGAGGGTCTATCTTGTGCAGTTTTCTTTCATTGAGGGAATGGGGGTTGTATTAAAATTAATGCCCTCTTAGGACAGCTGGTTTGGAGCAGGAGATTGAGAACTTGAAAAAGAAGTTAGCAGCATGTACAAGAGATAACGCTAATCTTCAGGAGGAACTTTCAGAGGCTTATCATATCAAAGTAAGAATTTGAAATTAAGTGGTGCCACTTAAGCTAGCTGATTATTCTTATATATTTATTTTGCTGCTTCAGAGCCAACTGTCAGATCTACACTGCGCAGAGGTGGAAAAGGTCTTACTCTCTCTGTATTAACTCTTGGACAAGCATGTATCTTTTTTCTCTTTTCTGGCAATTATGATTATCCAACATGATCAAAATTCACCTAAGGTAAACCAACAACTATAACAGTGAGAAGCAAACTGGTGGAGTATTGACTTGGCAGATAATAAGTTATTGTCTGTAAGATGTGGAGCTTGCATTTCTTTATACTAGAAGTTGTGATTCCAAAGTAATTCTAGACCTGTTGTATTTTCATTTCCTGTATTGATGTCATGGAGTAGCCGACTTGTCTCTTCGATGAGATGTTAGTTTTCTGACAGTCAAGTGACAATAATGTAAAGACATCTCGGTAGTTTATAGAAAAAGCGAGACTTGATTTTCTTGCAATTGAGAACAACAATAAAATTAGTTGCTTCTACAAGCTACAGTAAACATGTCTTTGAGACATTTTAACTTCCACTCTTATTTTTCTTCCTCAAATGATTTTCTGTTTGTTGAGTTTTTTTGCCAATGCACTGGAGTTTCTGTCATGGTTGGTCGCAACTGGTGTGTTGTTTATGTCAGAATATGGAGGCAGAGAAGCAACTTAAATTTTTCCAGAGCTGTGTAGCAGCTGCTTTTGCTGAACGTGATCAATCAATAATGGAGGTTGTGAAATTCCTTCATTCATCTGTAATGTTAACTGATTGGCTTCATTTTCTCTATCTTCAAGATTTTTTAGTGGTCTGTGCCATGCAATTTCAGTTAAGTTTTAAAAATCTCAAAAACTGTGACAGGCTGAAAAGGCAAAAGAGAATGAGGAGTTCATGTTGCAGAAGTTCAGTGAAATTCAGAATAGGTACTTCCCATACGTTATTACTTGTCTGTCAATATAGTGTGGCATGCTGCAAAAGTTAAAGATCATGTAGCAGCTACCAATGATAATTTGCCTGTGTGAACTGGACAATTTTGATAATGATTTTGCACTTTGCATCTTTGATTATTGATTATACAGGTTAGAAGAGCTCATGACAGAATGCCTTGAACACAAGAGATTTAGGGATGAATTGCAGATTTCTCAGGCAAAGTTAGAAGAGCAGAATGACACTTTAGAGAAGGTTATTGTTTTTTTTTCTCCTTTCCTGAATTTTCTTTGCTATTATTTGTCATGTTTGGTAAAGATATCGTACCTGAAAACATTTGGCTTGGGAATCCTCCAAAACATATGCAGATGGGTTAATTTGTTTATTCAGAGACAGAATAACTGTTTTCAATGCTTGTGTTTAGGTATGGCAGTTGGGCTCTTGGACCAACGGGCCGAGCTTGGTTTGACCAGGCTTCGAGCAGGACTTGGGCCTGAGGGGCTGGCCTGATGCCTGAAAAGCCCGACTGTGAGCCCAACACAATGTTGTTTTGGGTAAATTTCCCAAAATGACATTGTTTTAGGTGACCTACTCAGGCTTGGGTTGGGATCTAGCTGCCAGTTCTAAGGCTTGGCCCGGCCCATTTCCCCCTAGTTATAAAATGTTTTTCATGACTCTTAAGTTCTTTTAGATATCTTTAGGATCCATCATCTAGTTAGTATACATGTTTTCTTTTTGGTTAAAATGTTTGTTGTCTGATGACAGGTTGTCAACAAGTTCTATAATATCAGACAGCAGTCCCTTGAGGAATATGATGATATAAATTGGGATGATAAATGTGCATCTCTGTTGCATGACTCAATAGAGATGTGGAGTTATAATGATACTTCCACCTCTAAGTATATAGTAAGTTTTAATTGTCTTTTTCCTGTTGGTTTATGTAATCAGTTAATATAATTGCATGGTCCATATTATGTTTTTTTTCCACTGTTATAAAAACTTTGTGCAAAAGGTTATTTTTCCAAGTGTCTAGCTGGGCCCTATCTCCTATGCACCAGTAAATGTGGAGTTGCATTTAGATTATCGGCCTCCATACGTTGTATGCTGTTGTAGAATGGGTATGATGGAAAAGATGCAAAATTGATCTTTTTCCTCCATTGATCTTGGAAAGTCCTTGTTACTTCAATGGATCTAATAGCAGGCTTAATATGTTTTATCACTTTTAGCTTCTAAGACTGTTGACTTGAAGTTATAGATTCTACATCCTTTATTTCTCCTTGAATAACTTCTCATCAGACAGAGTGCATTAGAAGAAGAGCTGGAAACTATGAGGAACTCCTTGGATAACCTTCGGAACAAACAACGGGTGGTATGGACTTAACTCTGGCTGTAAGCAGTTTTGTGGGTTTTTGTTGTGTCCTCTAAATGTGGATCTGGCTGTGGCTTACAGGGGCTGGAAATTGAAAACCATTTAAAGAGGAGAGTTCGTGAACTGGAAAAGAAACAAGTGGGTATAGTCATTTCTTTGGATTGGTAACTTTTAGATGTTTATGGGATATCTCTGCTAATATTTGGTTTTACCACTTGCTTACAGATTCAGTTAGACAAACTGATGATGAATAGTGTAGCAAGATTATGCGATTTCCATTCACAGAAGAGAGTTGAAATCTTGAATTTACTTGGTGAGGGTAGATCTCAGATTGAATGGATGATTAATATGGTACAGGAAAAGATCAGACAGCTTGATGCTAGCAGAGAACAAAATTTGCAGCTTTCTCATCAAATTGTAAACACAGATGACAATGTTTGTCGAGTTGTGCATATAAATGCAGATGCAGTCCCTGCCTTGCTATCTAAGGTTTAGCCCTATCATCTGTTTCCTCTCTTTGCTCTTTCTTATGATAAGTTATTGCATCTCCCTGATGACTACATATTACTGATCCTTAAATCTGATCAAATTGGTTACCATTTGCTTCCCCCAAAAGTCAGTGGTTTGCAATTCCTATATTGTGTTGATGCTGCCAACAAGGACAATAAATTGATGATGGCAAAGCTAGTTATGTTGATTCAAATTTCTGATGAGTAGCATTGCTGATACAATACCATTTTATACAAAGAAATCTATGTTTTTCCTGAGCTTGATATGATTGGTCCATGAGAAAGTAATAGCTCCAATGTTATCTGTTTGTTTCCATGTTTGATGGCAGCTCAAAAATTGATGACATATCTGGCTTAGATCATGTCCATATGACAGGAATTTGCAAGTTGTAGGTTTTAACTCAATGAATACCAGAACTTACGTCATCCAAAATTGTAATGTCATAGCTTTATTATGTATGGGGTAAAAACAATGTATATCTACTGAGAAGGGATAGTGTTACAGCATGCTGAGTGTCATGTAAATGCAGGACACAATTTTTGGTTGATGGTTGGGGAAAGTATCTAGAATAGCAAATGAAATTCCATCATAGATTTTTCATTGTATACCTATTTTCCTTGGAATTTTATACTTAAGGTTCTTAGAACTCAAGAGTTGTCAGAAGTTGGCAAAGCCTTGAATTTACGAAGTTCCACCATATCTTGTTACAGTTGAAACTTTTGTTCTTTCATCAGGGACTATTAGTTATGTGATGTTCAAGGCATCAGATAGTCATCATATCTGCCAAATTGTTTTTCATAGTGATCCAGCCCAATGGATTTAACAAACACATGTATAGTATGTTAGCAACAATTTTGAGTTATTAAATATGGATACATTAAGTATATGGTGGTTCACATTCTTTAACCTTTGTTATGAGTTGCTGGAGTGAAGTTCCCTGTACATTTTGATCTTATGCAAAGAAAGTAACTGTAGTGGAGAGAATAATTTGTACTTTTCTGAAGCTTGCTGTGTAGTCAGTTCAGCTATAGCTTTACACTCTTTTAATTTGCAGAGAGATGACCATAAATCTCCAGATACTGCAGTCTGTGTAGAAGGCAACACATCTGAAGTCCTTGCACAGGCATTGCAAGAGAAGGTCCAATTTCCTTTCTCATTCCTAACACTTGTACATGATCTCATTCTTGTATGGTTGCCCTTAGGTCATTATTTCTGCAACTGTTTTGGGATAAGTCTGCTTTTCTGCACTCAAGTGCCTGTTCTTTTCCAGGTGGCAGCACTGTTGCTTCTATCACAGCAGGAAGAAAGGCATCTACTGGAAAGAAATGTGAACGCAGCGCTTCAGAAAAAAGTAGAGGAGCTTCAGAGAAACTTGCTACAAGTATTTTCCAATGCCTTTAAACTTGAACCCAATGGAGGTTCAAATTTCTGTTTTTGGTATAATGGGTAATGAGCTTTGCAGTTGCATTTGTTGATGCTTTTGATTGTCTGGTTGTTGGTTAGGTTACAAATGAGAAGGTCAAAGCACTCATGGAGTTGGCACAGTTGAAGCAGGAGTATCGGCTACTAGTACAAGAGTATGATTCATAGACTTTTCTCTTCTCTAGATTAATAACATTTGGTACATTTATGTTGAAATCAAGTTGTTTTATAACCTCTTTTTCTCTTTTGGTAATTACTTCAGTACAAATTGGATCTCTTGATTGAATTGTGCCAAAATTCTTACTATTGAAAGCATGTCCAGTGCCAAGTTATTGATTATCATCTGTACACCTATTGTCATGTAGAGAATGTTGCTATTTACTAAAAGAGCTGTGTTGGAAGGTCCCTGTCCATTGTGCTTAAGATTGCATTATAAGACTTTTAGTTAAAAACTGCTACCAAAGCTAAAGATTAGTGAGAGCCTATTCACTTGAAAAGGCATTCATGATTCTATTTCCTTGAATTGAACTACTAACGAGATGGTTACATGCTACGTACAGGAGAATAGAACCGGAGATAAAACAAGGAAATGCATTCTTGGGCATTAGAAAAAGATTTTTGATTAATGAAAGAGACGGACCGTTGAGGAATCTGCTGAAGAAGACATCTTTGACACGGTGGATTGGTGCTCTAGATTTAAGTGGAAATGAAACTGGAGCACATCAAAATGGTGAAGGGAATGTCAATAGTGTACGATCTAACAATATGGATTTTGCCAGGTTAGTAAAGTTGAAGCTTATGGCTTTAGTCTGACGGTGTTTATGCATCCAATGATATTTTCTGATTCAAAATTGAAGTTTTCAAGAAGTTGCATCTGCAAATATTTTGTTTTAATTTGTTGTCCCTTCACAGCAGTTGATGCAATTTTTATTGGAAAGTGTTCTTAAATGATCCCTGGTCCACCTGAATAAATTGAACGTTTTTATTTTAACAGAATGAAGATTGAAAATGCTACCCTCAAAGAAGGCATGGAAAGCATGGAGCATCTGACTTCTTCGATCCATAGACTCCGTCTTGCAATTGTAAAGGTAATTATTTGATAGACAGTATGTGTCAAGGGGTGTGCTGTTTTCCTAGATGGCAGCAGTAGCTTTTTGATGGTTGAGTTCCAGTATTAATTAGTTCAGAAGTAAACCATAATGAATGAAGGTTTCTAATTGATGTCACACAAGCTTTCTTACTGCTGTCTCAATGTCCTTTATAGGTGAAAGAATCAATTCCTTGCGTCGATAACTTTTTAGGCATATCAGAAGCTCTTGATAATATCGTTTCCGAGGCTAAACTTGTGAAGACTGCCCTTGGGAGCTCCTTGCCTATAAGTTGGTCTGCTGATACAGAAGGTGAATCAATTGGTCTAAGTGTGTGCAGTGAGCCAGATGACGTATATGGGGACACCGGCAGCAATAAGATAGATTTTGTTTGTGCCGCAGGATTTGAGATGGTAGAGCTTCTGATCCTTGCTGCTCAGATACTGAAAGGTGAGACAACAAAAAGGGTTACCAACCAAATGGAAGCTGATTAAGTCGGGCTCTGCTTTTGGCCTTAGCTCTGATGTCAATGTCTAGTACCCCCACATGCATCACTACTTCAAATGGCACAATGGTAGCTAATTGGATACTGCAAAAGTGCACTAAGATAATTTTCTCCAAGGAGCTTAGAGTTCGAAACTGTTGCAGCACGGGAAAGAGAGTATGAACTTTTGGACACAGCTGAGTGCAGATTCATGGTTCATGAACCAAACTTTCTGGTGTACATACATGGAAATGGAATTAACTGTTTTAACATCAGCTTTAACCAGCCAAAGCATCTCTTCCCCGACTTTTTAATTATATTGTATAGTTACAACGCCAAGTTCAGAACCATATCTGTAAAACAGTTAAATCTAAAGTGATACTTGTGTTTGGAGTGAATTCTGGTGTGATGGACTGCTAAGGAATTCTGTGATTTCCAGGGAAGCCGTAAACACGTGTCATAAATAATGAGGAGTTCCGTTAAAAAGTAGTTTTTAAGTATGCATTTCTTGAGGATGTTTCATTACATGTTTATGGTTGAGTTGAGGTACACATTGAATGATAGCTGCCTCAACATGGAGTTCAAATTTCTTCGTATGGTAAAATATCCTACCTGGTTGAATGAGGAGAAGATGATTTTGCTTCAAGTAGACGAACAAACAATACCTTTCTGCTCCATTTTCTAATGTAACCTGAAAGAGGGCACCATTTCATTTACCTAACTCTGTCATAAGGTGAGTTATTTTCTTTCACAATGTCGGTTTTTCTCTTTGAATTTACACAATGTTGGATTCATTTCATACTAGCAAGGCTGGTTGAGTCAAGGTTAGAAAGATAACCCTCTGATCCAAAACTTCTCTTCGTTAAAGGCATTGCTTCTTTTGGTCCTTAAATTATTAGCAAATTCTATTTTCACACCCTTTGCCCAATTAAAAAGTGAACAGCAAGACAAAGATCTTATTTCTGTAAATTGTTGATGCACTATTGCCTTTGTCCACTTAAAGCCAAAACGCAGGGAACAAACTGTGCACACTTGGAAGTACCATAGCTCTCACCCCAAACCTCACAAGAAGCGAAATCCAGTGATACATCATAGCCCCCAGAATTACACACACAAGACACCCATCAACATATACACTGAGTTTACTAGAAAGAAAAGACATTATTTGGCTTGTAAAGGACAGGAGGATCACTTGTGACATTGCAATGCCTTGAAGGTTGGAAAAGACAGTAATGAAGAACACAGATAATGGGTTGTATTGGTTATGATTCAGTAGCAATTTCCACAGTAGAGATCGTCTCTGTGACGGAGTTTTTCTCACGTTCATTGTCAAGCTGACTATAGTTTCCTTTTTCCTTGAATAGTTGGATGTGGTGGTGTTTGCAGTATAGTTTCCCCTCATGTGCAATGTAGTTGGATGGGCTAATGGTGCAACCTCCATGGGTGCACTTAAAACACCCCCTGTGGTATGAAGTTCCATTAACAGATACCTATAAAATGAATGAAATGTCAGTTTTCATCAGAATTTATCTGTTGGCTCTAATTATATGCTGATGTTTCTGCACACTAGTTAACTTAATGCTCTGACATACAACACTGGAACATCAACAAGTTTTTGCTTTTGTCCAAGAAAATGAGGGAACTATGTTGGCAAAAAATTTTGAAGAGAATTGGAATGTATCACTTAGAACAGGCATTTTGATTACTAAAAATGTGTCATACGATTTAATTCAATGTTTAAAATACTTAAATTGTTTAGAGTTCTTGGTGAAAATTTAATCTCAGTCACCTTCTCTGTGGGATACACGGTCTTGGTACACCCTGCACATTTGTCTCTGGTGCCTGCAAACTTATTTGAGACTTTGATAGCATTCTGTGGGATACAATGCCGTTCAGATTTAAAGCAGAAATTAGTCAATGATCATAGGCAACAAATATCAGGAAAATCAAATAGCATAAAACGCAATAACTGAGACAATTAGTAGATTACCTCGTTTTCCGGTTTTTCTGGTTTGGCTATTTTTGGTGTTCCTGCAAAATTGAGTTCAACAGACGAGTTTAAGTAGAATCAAGGATATGTTAAGTTTCAATAGATGGTAATGTTTTACCCTCAAAACTCTTGTCCAAGCTGCCTGTTCTCTTAAACAGTTGGTCATAATGAGGTCTGCAGTACAGAACCCCATCAAAGGAGCAGAAGTTGCTTAGCTGCAAAGATGATGAAAAGAAATATGTCAAAAATTTGATAAGTTAGGTACACAAATAAAAACTACGGATTTATACTCCTATTAAGAAACAGATGATTCAAATCTATAGATCAAAGGAACAAATGTCAGGCTAGACTCATCTTGACCCTTCATGGTAAACTGCTTAATAATGCCATCCTACAGTATATCTTATCTTCCTTTTCTATCATCAAGATAAGAAATGGAAAAGATACTAGGAAGAAAAAGATGAATGAGCGTTTAAAAGCTCAAAACAATCCAAGGACTAAAATAAATTCAGGGTGATCTTAGGAGTAGGGAAGTAGCTACTAGTTAAACTCAACAGAACTGTCTAAACAAGAGTAAGGTGAATCTAAGGTATAATATGAATTTGAAGGATCTTCAGTGAAAGAAGATGACTGGATATACATTAAATCTCTAATTATTCACCCGAGTCTCAAACATGAGCTCACAATTCTTCGAGAGAGTAATAGTTCATATGGTCTTGCATAGACATGCCAAGCGATCCTGAAGAGAAGGAAAAGCAAAAAAACACGTGCATAAGCAGATAGAAAAAATGGTGTCACCTTAAGAGTACCCTTGCAATGGTGGCATCTAAAACAGGACTTATGGTAAATCCTGTTATCAGCGGCCAATTTATCAACAAGATACACAGTCTTGTCACAGGCCATGCATTTTTGTTGAGTTCCTGCAAAGGAAGCCATGCGAATAATCCACCAACCCGAGAAGGAACAAGGCAGTGGAACACCTCTTCCAACAAAAGCAGTGCAATGCACAAGCCTGCTTGCCTTGTATCAATAGTCTTCTTTGTGACTCCTCGCTCTCTCTGCTAATATAAGGGAGTCTAAGGGAAGAAGATAGTACCAAGAGAGGAGGTAAAACTAAAGCTACGGGTTGCAGTGAATTGCGGGTCACATGCATACAAATTTATACATGATTGACAGGAATGGCATGGCCACTAAGCCATAATGTTGTCCGATTTTAAAGCAACTCCATGTCGTAAGTCCTTCGTTTATACTAAAAGGGTAATCACAAAATAAGAAGATGAGTTATTTTTGGAACCTTAAAGTGATAATTCATCCTTACCATAAACTAAACTAGTGGCCTATCTATGTCTATCAGTGTTTTAAAACCCGGTCCGAATCGGCCGATTCGACCAGTGACCAGTTGGCTATCCGGTCCGGTCCATCCCTAAAAACTAGTTCCTAATTGAACCAGTGCGAACTAGTGAAAACCGGTCAATTGACCGGTTAAATCGGAACTGGTCAAACCGGTTCGACCACTGGTTCAAAAATAAAACCTACTTTTTAAAATAAAATCAATTGATGAAGATGATGATTTTTAATGTGACTTTATTAAAATACTTGATGGTGGATTGTTTGATTTGTTTGATGTTAA
>JANIPN010000218.1:67667196-67678605 GCA_027478595.1 Erythroxylum anguifugum
TGCTAATTAGTAATTGATTTATTATTGAAATTTGAAAACTCCTTTTCAAATATCAATTTACTCTTGCTAGAGAATTCCATAAATCATTAATAATCAAGAATAGTAGGATATTTTCTCTAATTACTTTAGAGTAACGAATCTTATATTGACTTACTCAACTATTTACATATGATTCATACTGTGTTCAATTATTACCGACTGAATTATCCTAGGACCATTTCATAAGTAACATCAAAACACAATAATTGCCACACTAGATACCTTGGTAATCTTGTCTAGAGATCAATTATACAACCATCATTATGAGATAATTCATAGATTCATAAGTAATATTCTATTTGGAATTCTCATAATCAGGTTAGTTTAGTAACTTGTTCTCTAATAATCACTCACATATTAGTTTAAGTATTTATATACTTTAATATATGAGATTAATACTTTCTTCATAAGAAAGAAACATAATATGTGCTAGTTTTACCGTTTCAACAATTTCTAATCTTGATGAAATTATAACTAGGAACATTTTGGAATAACACATAAATGTAAATTAAATTTTATAATTATGATCTCATCATAATTTCAATTATACAATAATTATTCCAAGGATTTTATCTTTAGTATTAAAGCATAAAATATTAATTAAATTAATACATAAAGATAAATAAAACCTTTTCATTAACTCAAAATAATGTCACATATTAATTTGCATCCAATTGATTGGCTGCAAGGGCATAAACTAACAGTTTGCTTATCTAACCTGTTGCAATATTAACCAAGTACCTCTATCCTAACAAAATTTGGAGAGAAATCAGGATCTTCCTCCAAGTTGGATGCTGACAGCATCCATACTAATCACAGAACTGAGCTAACTGTCTACTAATCCTAAGCAGCACAACCATTATAAGAAGTGGACTTAATCTCAGGTACTGAACTAATTTCCTGAATTTGGCTGAGGAGTTTGGTGAATGTATATTTTAATTATGTGGCCTTGGGAGGACCTGAACAAGTCCCTGCACTCCTCCAGATCCGCATCGCAAGTCAAAAGGACTGGTTCCTGATCATCATCCAAGTACCTGAGATGAATTCCATTAAGATTGTCTATACTGAAACGTTGAGCTATCTCTCGTTGCAAGTCTTTGAAACCCCAATTTGGTTGCAAGCTTAACCTGATATTTTCGTCTCTGAAAGTGGCTTTAATTTTCAAGGCAACCCCATCCGTTAAAATCTTAACGAAGCCTTTTGACTGAGTTGACAGGGTCTGAATACTTAGATGTTCGTCAACTGGTTTGTGGCTTTGGGATATTGCACGGAATTTCGGCTCCTCCTGGTTTAAGGGATTTAGTTCCGTCTGATTGCAAGTTTTCACTTCCACTGCAACTCCCTCCATCATAGGGTCATTTCCAGTGTTTAAGCCATTGATAGTGCTGTTAAGCTGCTTTGCATCACTGGAACAGCATATAAGTGAAGTAGAGTTCTGACTGCATGAAGAGGAATGTGATCCTGAATCAGCAACCTTGGAGATTACAGAGTCTCCCTCAGGTTTTGTGTCCAACTCATTGAGATTTTCACTCGGCTCGAGTTGAGTAAAGGGGTCGTTCCCAAAAAGATTTGGAGAGTTCAATTCAGGAAATGTTGTATAGAAGGAATCAAGTGGAATAACACCATTACCGCCATGGACAGAGTCCAGTAAGATTTGGAGTTTCTTCAAGGAGTGACCAACCTTTTTGATTTTTCGAGAAGGCCAGCGGGTTATACCATGATGCCTGCATATCCTCTTGAGGGTAGTAGGGCCAACTGCAAGTGGCAGAAACAAAATACCTGTTAGTCAGATAGTCTACATTTTTCAGAAGCTGCCTACTTGCAGAAAACTAAATTATGTGAAAAATGTTCAATTTTCCTGTAGACATAGAAACCGAAGCATCCATTGTGGATAGTTTGAATCTTCTGAATTCAATTTGTCTAATAAAATTATTCGTCCAAGTTAAATTGCAAAAAGAGTTTATAAATTTGTTCATCAAAAGAGGCTTCATCTCCCTTCTTAAATCACTGGACTTCTGATAGTAAGCTGAGATGAAATTCTGTGAATCAAGAGTACTAGTATAAAGTTCCCTACCACCAAGACTTTCAGCTGCGCTTTTAAGGCTCCCTGCAAAGTATTTTTGAAGAACTTGCAAGCTAATTGTCTTCTCTGGCTTGGTATGTTTCTTCTCCCCTGCTTTTCTACAGCCTAATGAACGATGGCGACCAACAAAATTATCTCCACTTTTGGATCCAAAACTGTGTTCAAATTGTCCAAACTCAGTGAAAACCTGCTTATCATACAAGTCCACCTTATTTTCATCCCAATGAATTGTTACCTTGAACTCTTCTTTGGGTTCCAGTTCTGACGATCCCAAGGATACACAGATACCTTCACCCTTCTTTTGGGCCTCCATCATGTAGGTAATCAAGCATGATTGCTCCAGAAATGGTTCTGTCAAGGGACAAGATTTTCTATTTCCATCCTTATCATTTCTTCCTTCTGACACAACATCCATTTGCGAATTGATTTCTTCATTCAGCTCCCTCTCCAAAATGACATGAAAACTCTGGCAAGCCTGTTGTATGATAATAGCCAAGTGATCTACAATCTGCATTTGTTCTTGAATATCTAGACAATTACTTGGCAGGAATAATTCCAAAACATACTCAACTACTCGAGAATGAATGTTTCGTAGCGGAATTGCTACAGCTGCACGCAAATTAAACATCCTAGCATGATGAGAGAGCGGATAGTTTGTTCTGCTGAAGGCACTTATATCACTGTTAAAACATAGATGGTTTGTGGTGAATGCTTTGCCAACAATCCCTTGATTTAGAAAAAGATGTTGCTCGGAGCAAGCTACATAGAATCCCGAATAATCTGTATCAGCTATAAAGCAAGCAGAATTAACGGTGGAAATACAATAACCATACTTGTTGAAAAGCTGTTGCTTTCCACTTTTGCCTTGGCGAACACATGGGGACCATGTGAGAGCTAAAGGCAATTCATGTATTTTGCAGACTCTCTGCAAAATCTGTGGTATATCGGGAACTTGAACTTGGCCTAAGTAATCGCCAGACTGTCAAAAGTAAAGCACATATCAGCCACAGATTTCAGATGCCTAATTGTAGAGTTCTCAGTGCACTGCTTACTTACTTCAACACGCAGCCGACAGAAATACAGTGGAGTCTTTAGATCAACAGCCTACAGCAAACAAATTTCTTTATTTAGATGAGGATACTAGTTTGAGTCTTTAGTTCACAGTCCTGTTCAGTAGTATTATGTCCAAAGTATATGGTCAAAGCAGAATAATGTTTTCAAGAAAGCAATAACAACCACAAAGGAGAGGATTGAGGAGATGCAAGGTGAAGTTGTGAACTGAAAAGAATGTGAAGAGTAAATATTTGGAAATAGGCGTGTCAAAATGGTTTTGTAAAATAGAATTCCCCATCCAGGGAGATATAGAAGCTCATTCTTCATTGTGGAAGGCAAGCACATTAAGCATGGTTTCAAGTTCCAATGATAATAGAAAGAAAACAAGGAGAGGAAAAAGAAGACCTCAAGAGCCTTGCAAACACTCTCGTGTTCCGGATGATAACTTATCTTTTGAGTGGTTGTGACAATCTCCATAACAGCCAAGCAAATCCCACTTTCCGGCTCTAAAATAGGTATTCCAAGACACCCACTGATGCTATAGAGCTTTGCATAGTCTTTTCGTGGGCACTCTTCATTTCTGAAGAAACGAACATCAGGAGTCCATTCAGGGAACTTCCCTAAGAAAACTCGACCAGGCAAACCAGCTGAGTCTTTTGAATCTTCTTCAACAGGAAAGTTGAAGTTTTCGCAAACATCCCTGTAACTAGCAAGACTCGTGTAATTTGGATTGAGCGAGTAAGGCTGATCGGTTGTGGTAAGCACAATTTTCCCTCTAGTCTCAATTGGGACCCATATCTGAATAAGCACATCAGTGCTTTCCACATATTCTTTCAGGTATCTAATTGCTAGCATCAATCTGTCGTTCACTGAGCCAGAAGGCAAAATCCAGCAACTTCCACCGTTGCCACTAACTTCCAGTGGGAATCCATCAGACTCCATTGTTGCTGTAACCTCAATGACATCTTCTTCATTTTCTTGATCAAATTGAAGTGGGTTTTCAAGGAAGTTCTCTGTTGCTTCTGGATGGATCTGATTATGTGAATTTATATACTCATAACTAGACTGCATATACGGCCAAAATTGTGGAGAGTCACCGGGGAAATCAAATTCCATGCAAGTGTTTGGATATATAAATGACCTGTTAAATCAAATTACAGGAGTTACAATTGATCATAAGAAAGTGAGACACAAAAGGAGAACATGAAGTAAATTGTCTCCTCAATTACCAAAAGCCGATGTATTTACAGCCAAAAATCAACCATAGTTTCGCCATCAATTCTATGATAAAGAAATTAATAGGAAACTATGAATCATCATTCTTTGACCTGTGCTTGAAGGGCTCTACAAGGTCATAACGACCAATATCAAGCGATGGATCTTCTTAAGCACAGTCTGACGTGAGTTGTAACCAAAACAATAAACACGTACAAAGAGCACCAAAACCATTGCCTCAAAATACGAAAAGGGTTTTCATGTGCTGAGCTATACAATGTAACATGAACAAAAGCAACACAACAAATGTTCAGAACAGCTCTTATTTTTCAGTCTAGTGGAATGGATGAACGTCTATGGTCTGAAAGTTTTGAATCTTCCAAGTTACTGATGCTTTTTATTTTCAGATGATCATTTCCATGTTCCAGTATATTACAAAAAAGATAGCAGAATTAGCAGAATAAACTCCAATTTCGCATATTAACAAGAGAAAGCAGATCAACGAGAAGGAATTTTGAAGATAATGGTAGTAACTTGCTTACAAACTTTCTGGAGAATCTTTGACTAATATGGAGACCTTTGATAGCTTATCTTCTTTGCTCAAAACGGATCAAGTTTTAAGTTACAGGAGATCACAGAAAGCAAGCAATTTGTGCTCAGGAAAGAAGAGATTTGACACACAAGGAGCTACTCTTATCCCAATGTGGAACCGAGGTGTAAGCTCCCACTCTTTTTATAATCCAAAGGCGCTGGCATTGGAGGATGTTCTCATCATTGTAAACGTCACAACTCAACCACAGGAAGCTAACCATCGGGTACAAAACATGTTAGAAATAAAAACAACGAAAACTGAAGTTTCCGTTGTCAGTTTTCATTTCTTAATATTTAAACATTAACGACATCCGTCACACTTAAATCATCAATCATACTTAAATTAGTTGTACACATCTTGAATATAATAATAACCACATAAATTAATCAAATAAATTACTTCTTTTTAGCAGAATTCGTTAAGATATAGAAAGAAAGCTGTTAATGATCACAAACTAGTTTCTCTCTCTTAACTCTCTTTTTGTATGATAGCTTGATGGATAGTCCAATACACAAATGCCTACATTATATATTTGCTTTGTCTGTACTTAATTAGGATAGAGAGAGGAATTGTTTATATACAGTTTCCTGTTAATATTAAATCTTGTACGTCCATCAAGTACTAAATTAACAGTCGAGATTTAATATACTATTAAATTAAAAAAAACCCTAAACCAAGTTTAATACGAGTCTACAAAAAATATGGGTCATAACATCAGGCCATATATTCTTACATTCTCCTACTAGGCTGAATGTTTCATCATTACATTTAATGGTATAACATAAGGCTAGCAAAAATTAAATTTTATAAACTGTTAACATTACAAGCACCTCAACACAACAAATCACATAATGCGGGTTATGACGCTCATACACAATACAATCATATGCTCCCTTCCGTATACTACTACATTAAAACTTATTTTGTTCAGGTTCACAAGTTGTATATAAACAACATACAGTCCACATACTTATTATGAAAATACATATAAATTTCTTATTCAAGCAATTATATATACATAAACATAACGAACAAGAGATATAAAATTTAGAAACATATTATTATTAAGCTCAAAAGTGCTAAAACATCATCATCAAATATTATTAATAATCATCAATACAACCAAGGCCCATCATAAGCATATGTTCTTTGAAAGTCTTTAGTTATAAACCCTTAGTTAGAGGATTTGCTACAGTGAGATCCGTTCTAATATGTTCTATATGCACTTTTGTTTTTGAATCTCCTCTTTAACAACAAAATACTTTAATTCCATGTGTTTTGCACCTCTGGAATGCTTGTCATTTTTAGAGAAGAAAACTGCTACAGAATTATCACAATAAATTGTCAGTGGCTTGCTTACTGTGTTGACAACACCAAGCCTTGAAATAAAGTTTCGTAGCCATAATGCATGAATTGTAGCCTCATAACAACTTGCAGATTCTGCTTCCATAGTGGATGAAGCAATAACAAACTGATTAACACTTTTCCATGAGATTGCTCCTTCAACTAATAGGAAGAAATAGCCAAACATTAACTTTTTACTATCAACAAACCCAGAAAAATCTAAATCTGAATATCCAATTACTTCTAAATGATCAGATCTCGTATAAGTGAGCATGTAATCCTTTGTTTCCTGAAGATATCTTAACACTTTCTTTGCAGCCTACCAATGATTAATACCAGGATTACTTTGATATCTACCCAGCATCCCTACTGCAAAACTGATGTCGAGTCTAGTACAAGTTTGTAGGTACATCAAACTGCCCACAATAGAAACATATGAGATTGTTTCCATTTCCTTATGTTTCACTTAATTCTTTGGACATTGCATAAGACTAAATTTATCTCCCTTTTGAATATATACTACACCTGCTGAGCACCTGCTCATGTTAAATTTCTCAAGAATTTTTTCAATATATGCTTTTTAAGACAATCCTAATAAACCTCCTGATCTCTTACAAAATATTGAAATTTCAATCACATAGGATGTTTCTCTTATATCTTTCATTTCAAAATTCTTAGAAAAAAATTCTTTAGTCTTATGCAACAAACCCAAATCATTAGTAATAAGCAAAATGTCATCAACATACAAAACTAGAAATAAAAACTTACTCCCATTGATCTTTCGATAAATACACCGATCGATAGTAGTTTCCTCAAAACTGAAAGAAGTAATGGTATTATTGAACTTAATATATCATTTCCTGGAAGCTTGTTTAAGTCCATATATTGCTTTTTTTTTCAATTGACACACCATACTTTCTTTACCTTCAATGGAAAAACCTTCAGGTTGATCCATATAAACTTCCTCCTTAAGATCCTCATTCTGAAAGGCTATTTTCACATCCATCTAATGTAGTTTTAAATCAAATTGAGCCACTAATGCTAAAATTATTCTCAATGAATCTTTCTTTGAGACAGGTGAAAAATTCTCTTTATAATCAATGTTATCTTTTTAAGTGTAACCTGTGGCATCAAGTCTAGCTTTATATCTTTCAACATTGCCATTCGAGTCACATTTGGTCTTAAAGACTCGTTTACAACCAACTTGTTTAGAATCTTCTGGCAAGTCTACAAGATCTCAGACATTGTTTTGAGCCATTGATTTCAACTCTTCTTTCAAACAACAATCCATCTTTCAGACTTATCATTACCTATGGCTTGTGAAAACGAAATAAGATCATTACCAATGTCATAATCATAATCATAATCAGACTCTTGCAAATAAACCACATAATCATCAGAAATAGCTGACCTTCTAACCTTTACAGGTTTATTTAAAGTTATACCAACTAGTTTAGATGCATGAGCTAGTGGTAAGTTAGGTTCTTCATGGGGTGCTTCTTCATTATCCAAATGTTGTGCTTGATTATTTTGATGTTCCAAGGTAAGAACAACATTTGTTATAGTTATGGGTCTAAGAACATTTATGGGTAATGAGACATCAACCCTTATTTCATTAATATCCACAACTTGATTTTTAGCACTCCCACTAACCTCACCATTCTTAAAAAATTTGGCATTGGCTTTTTCAACAATTCTAGAACTATGGTTCAGACAATAAAACCTGTACCTTTTGGATTTCTCTGGGTAACGAATAAAGTAACTACTAACTGTTCGACAATCAAATTTTCTTTCATGTGGATTATAGATACGTACTTCTGCTAGATAACTCCAAATATGCAGGTGCCTTAAACTAGGTTTCCTTTTAGTCCATAACTCAAAAGGAGTTTTAGGAACTGCCTTACAAGGAACCTTATTTAACATATACATAACAATTTTAAGTGCATTCATCCACAAACTTTTGGATAATAAGGAATTACTCATTATACTTCTAACCATATCCATTAATGTTCTATTTCGCCTTTCTGCCACACCGTTTTGTTTGGTGTGCATGGTATAATGTACTGTGCATATATGTCATGACTTTCGAGGAACTTGGCAAACATGTTAAGCCAAGAAGACTTCACTTCTATTAATTTTGGTGATAATCAAATAATAATAATCTTAGAAATGTATGAACTGTTTTGATAAGTTTGTTAAGTGTGCAGAAAAATGTAAGTAACACTTAGTCATTCCAGACGATACGTCAGCAATAGATGATACACGTCATCATAGACGCAGCGTAACAACAGACGAAGTGCAATACCAGATGAAGCGACAATATTAGACGATACAAAAAGGAAGATACTCTAGAACGCCAGACAGTTAGCTAGTTGGAGTTAGTTATAGGACTCAATTAAATAACAGTTTTTAGAATATTCAAGAAGCAGTTTCTCAAGAAGACAGTTGGAGATTTAGGCTATAAATACTAGTCCTAGTCGAAGACTAAAATAACGTTTTTACAAGAGAGAAAATTATGATTGTACAATACTTAGAGAAATTCTGTATTCAAAGTGTGAAACAAGAGAGCGAATACAACTGTAACGTAAAGCTCAAAATATCTTTCTTAGAGAGAGAAAGAAAGGCTAGAGCCTGGAGAGGCTAAGATAGCAGAAATAATACTTTGTGAAAGAGACCTGAAGAGGCTCTAGAAGGGTAGAAAGAACACTTGTAAAGTTGAAGAGTATAGTGAAATCTCAGACAAACTCTGATAATTGGACGTAACCCAAGGTTTGGGGTGAACTAGTATAAAATCGCAGTGTCTATTCTCTAACCCTTACACTTTAAGTTTCTTGTTGTTAGACGAGTAGATAAACTTACTTGCGATTCCAATACTTATCAACTTTAGCAAAATATCTTTGATATTCATCTGATAGTTGTAAAGATTTTCGAGAAATTTCAAAAGATTAATATTTTCAAAAAGATTACACAATTCAGCCCCCTTCTTATGTATTTTATATACTTTACGTGATTCCTGTATTAACAAGCGGTTTACTTCAGTTGATATCAGAGCTCAGTTTCCAAGAGCCACCTTTACAAAGTGAGGACCAAGATCCATGGCTGAATCACATGTTTTTATAGCTGAAGGTACCTCGGTCACAAGACCTCCTGCATTCAATGGTGAAGATTATCATTATTGGAAGGACAGGATGCGACTCTTTATAGAATCCACACATATTGATCTTTGGGATATCATCGAGAATGTTCCATACACACCAATAAACGATGAGGGCAATATCATTTCTCGTAATAGATATTCAGCCAATCAGAAAGCTCGATTTCAGTTAAACTTAAAGGTCAAGTTTTTTTCTAAGTTGTGCCCTAAGCAGAAGTGAATATGACAAGGTTTATGGATGTGAAACTGCAAAGGAAATGTGGGACACATTATCCATCGCACATGAAAGCACAAATCAAGTGAAAGAGTCCAAGATCAGTATTCTTGTACATCAGTATGTGCTATTCAGGATGAAAGAGGATGAGTCTATTGATTAGATGTTTAGACGATTTCAAACTATGTTAATAGACTTAGATCAAGATCATGTCAAAAAGATTCTCAAAAGTATTCCTAAAAGATAGAGACCCAAAGTCACAGCAATACTATAAGCCAAGGACTTAAGCAAGTTGAAGCTAGATGAATTGCTTGGTTCTTTGAAGTTACATGAAGTAGAGCTTGATGCAGAAGATAAACCTAGAAGAGACAAATCTATAGCATTAAAGGCTGGTCAAAAGAATCAAAAGAACTAGAGAAATAGAAGTACATTTTCAAAAGCATTAAAGATTGAAGAAATCAAGAATGATGATGCAAGTGAATCTGATCAAGATTCAAGTGAAGATGATGATGAACTATCCTTCATTTCAAGAAAGATTAGGAGGATGTGGAAAAAGAAAGCAAACGGAAATAAAGATTTTTCTTTTAAGAAAAATAGCAAAAACGAAGTAAAGAATGAGAAAACTTCTATCGTCTGCTATGAGTGCAACAAACCAGGACACTACAAGTCTAAATGTCCGTTGCTCAAAAGAAAACAGAAGAAAAGTAAAAAAAAAGAAGAAAAAGAGCATGATGCCAACTTAGGAAGATTTGGATTTGTCCGAATCTAATCCCATTTCAGAAGCATCAGTACAAGCAAATATATGCTTAGTAGCTGAAAAGGAATGCCACGATGAGGTAACTTCTATTTTTAATGAACTTCAAGAGGCATATTTAGAATTGTTAGAAGATTCACATGCTATATTAAAGCAATATAGGGCTTTAAAAAAGAAATTCTCTGAAAACTTAAAGAACACGGAAGTGTTAGAAAAAGAAAACGTCTGCCTTAAGAAACAAGTAGATGGTATGAAAAAGAAAGTAACTGTAGATAGATCTGAGGAAATTAATCAATTGAAACAAAGGATTAATACTTTTTCAGCAGATTTATCAACATTTACTTAAAGTACAAAAAAGATGAACGATATGATTGAAAATATAGACACTCAAATGATAAGAGTGATTTAAGGTTTACTAATAGTAATGTTCATCAGAATAAGAGTTTTGTTCCTAACAGAAAGAAAAAGAAACAACTTTCTTATTGTTTTTCGAGGAATAATTGTAAGACTAACCCCAAAGGACCCAAAAAAATATGAGTACCTAAGAAAGACATAATATATACTGCAGATCTCCTTTCTTGGAAAAAACAACCAGCACTAATGGTACTTGGAAAGTAGATGCTCACGACACATGAGGGGAGGATGGTCTATGTTTCTAGATCTCCAAAATAAGCAAGGAGGATCAGTAACTTTTGGAGACAACCAGCAGGGCAAAATAGTTAGAATCGGCAAAGTTGGTAAAGATTCATTTGCGTCTATTGATAATGTTCTGCTAGTTGAAGGTTTGAAGCATAATCTAATTAGTGTAAGTCAATTATGTGATTCTGGCTTTGACGTATCCTTTAATCAAAATTTTTGTGTAGTAAAAAACAAGGACGGTTTCATATTCTTTTCTGCCAAGAGACGAAACAATCTCTATAAGATTAACTTAGAAGATTTGAAAAGTCAAAATATTTCATGT
>JANIPN010000218.1:67832737-67846306 GCA_027478595.1 Erythroxylum anguifugum
ATAATCCTCTATGTGCATCTTCCAGTATTCGAAATTTGTGCCATCGAACTTATCGATTTTGTTGAGCATATCATCTGATGCCATCACTCCCACTGGATTCTAGTTTCCTCTGACTAGTGAAATGAACCGATTCGGTAATACCCAGGAAAGACCGTCAAACGGACTCCTAAGACAGTATTACCATTCCACGTAAGATCCCAGGAAAGGGAGGAGAGGTCACAAACGGTCCCACTTAAAACCCGACCTCCTAGATAGAAATTACGTGCATGGTGTATTTATCACAACCTGAGACAAGTTTTCTGATGCAGAGGATCCACTCTTGTAGCAACTGCAGAGCATACTAACTCCAAGCTTCAACACGCCCAAAAAAAGTTTTCTGATGTAGAAGGTCCACTACTGTAGCGACTACAGAGCATACTCACTTCTCCAAGGCTCCGATACCAATTGTTAGGAAATTAACTATTTCCACACTACTAGAAAGCCAATAAAACAAACACACATAACACAAAATTTGATAACGGAGTTCAGCCAAATTTTACCTACGTCTCCGGAGCTACTGCACACCCTTTTTATTAGGGAGAAAATAACACTTACAAGTGTTTACACTCAACACTCAACTCACTAGTGTTTTCACACACTCTCAAACCCTTACCCCAATACACCCCAAAAATTACTCACAAAAATTTACTACTCTTACTAAGAGTAAATATTTTTGTTTTAACTTTGGATGAATGAAATGGGAGGGGGAGGGGTTTATTTATACATGTGAAGCCTCCCCCCTCCCTTACTCACTTTCAATATGGGAATAAAAAGTCTAACATAACTGCAAGTTGGTTTTGAGAACACACAAATGTTGTACTAATGTTGCCAGCAAGGAGTTGCTCTCAAACAAAATAGCAATCAATGTCAATATGTTTGGTTCGCTTATGAAAAACTGTGTTAGAAGTTATATACAAGGCTGCCTAGTTATCACAAAATAATCTCATAAGCTGAGAATGAAATACTCCAAGTAAAGCAAGAAATGATTTCAACCAAACAAGTTCACAAGTGGCAATTGCCATTGAGCGGTATTCAACCTCTACTGAAGAACAAGAGATGGTAGGTTGCTTCTTGGTCTTCCACAAGATAAGGGAACCCCTAAGCATGACAAATCAACTAATGACAGATCGACGTGTAAGAGGACAAATACCTCAATATGCTTCATAATAACTATAAAGTTGCAAATCACCATCAACACAAAGAAGGATACCTTTACCAGGGGAACCCTTAATATATTGGAGAAGTCGAACGATAACATCCATATGATCTTGGCGAGGAGACTGAAGAAACTAACATCGAGTATGTACAGAATAACAAATTTCTGGCCGAGTGAGAGTAAGATATACTAGACAACCCACCAATCATCAATAATGGTTAAGATCAGTAATGAAAGGAATTTGCGAAGAAGTAAGATTATGACGTTGCTCTATAGGAAATGGTGCAAGATTAGCACCTGTTAAACTAGCATCACTAAGAATATCCAAGGCATTCTTACGTTAAGATAAAAATAGACCGTCTTGGCTGCAAGCAACTTCAATACCAAGAAAATATTTCAATGGACTCAAATCTTTAATCTTGAAACAAGTACGTAGATATGTTTTGAAGGCAACACGGGCTGTTGAATTATTACCAGCAATAATGAGTTCATTAACGTAAACTAAGACAAAAAGAAAAATGACACCTTTCTTATAAGTGAAAGGGTATGATCAACTTGGGACTGAATAAATCCATATTGACGCGATGCTGATGACAACTTAGCGAACCAATTATGAGGAGATTGCTTTAGGCAATAAAGTGACTTTCGAAGATGACATACTTTGTCAGGATGGGTTGCTAAAAACCCTTAGGGTAGTCTCATGTAGACTTTTTCTTCGAGATCACCATAAAGAAATGCATTGTTAACATCAAACTGATGCAACTCCCAACCTTTTATGGCACCTACTGCAAGAAAAATATGCACACTGACCATTTAAGCAATATGAGCAAAAGTCTTATCATAATCTAAATCGTCCACCTGATTGTTTCCATACACTACAAGGCGAGCTTTCAAGCATTTAATTGTACCATCTGAGTTGTACTTGATCTTGTAGACCCACTTATTACCAATGACCTTATTAAGTGGGAGATTACGTTCCAAAGCCTTAATTTCTTAGCGCGTAGCCTTGCGCCAACCAAGATGTTTCATAGCTTCAAAAAAGGAAGCAGGCTCCTTATTTGTTGAAATTTATGCAAGAAAACTAGCATATGCAGAAGAGAATTGATCATAATTGGCATAATTAACCAAAGGATACAAGGAACCTATGGTATCAGACGGAGGCGGATGTGCTGAAATGGGACTAAGGCAACGAACAATATGAGTGAGACAAATATAATCTTTAAGATATGATGGCGGCCTTCTGTCACGTTGTGGGCACATTTCAACATCAGTTATTGGTTTTGCGGAAGACATGGCATAGTCATTATTGTCTAAAAGAGAAGGTGGTGAGGAGAAGAACCTATAGGACTACTATCATCAGCCATGTGTGAAGAATGAACTAGTAGTAGAGAGGTAGTTGTATCCTGCGAAGTGATTGGGCGTGAAGGCAAAGTAGAATCTCCCCTTGTCCATGAATATTCATCTATGTACCACGTATCAGTATCAATGTGAGCACCACCAACATCTTGTGCAACAATGTGACAAACAGGTATAGCAGGAACTAGAAATGGAAACTCTAATTCAAAAAATACCACATCACGAGACACAAACAATTGTTTTGTCTCCAAATCATACACTGTTTATCCTTTCTTTCCATGAGGATAACCCAAGAAAAAGACATTGATGACTCCTCGGGGCAAACTTGTCTTTAGTATGAGGTTGGTAATGTGCATAACATAAACATCCAAACACGCAAAGATGAGAATAAGGAGGTGGGGATGAAAATAATTTCTTGTATGGAGTCTTACCACCAAGCGTCAAGGATGGGGCACGATTGATCAAGTGAGTAGCAGCAAGCACATATTCACCCCAAAATTCATTTGGCAAGTTAGCTTGAAACCTCAATGCTCTAGCAATATCTAAAATAAATCGATGTTTACATTCCACATGACTATTTTGTTGAGGTGTATCAACTAAACTAGTTTAATGTAAAATTCCATGGTCAATATAAGAAGCATTGGCTGAAAACAAAATTCAGCACCATTATCGTTGTGAATAAACTTGACAAATTTACCAAAGTAAGTCATGGACACTAATAAGTAGTGACAAATTTCTACTCATATGCCAAGAAGCCCCACTATCAATTAACCAAATCTCACTACTAGGTTGTTTACCATGTGACATTTTCCCACTCGATGAACAGGATTTAACCAATGACAATAAGCGTTGAATTTGATCATATGTGAGACCAGGAATCCCAATTGGACCAATATTACAAGAGCTCATATCATATGAGGTAGATGGATCAGTTTTACTAATTGCATTACCCTTGCCCATTGTACAAAAGAGGCAACAAAATTCAAAGAACAATAGAATCCAGTAGCAATTATATATCTGCAAGCACTGCACCAATACCCCCACAACTAGATATTTCTAAAGTTATTTCGACCTCCTTTGAGTTGGTTTTTTTTTATAATAGATGACTAGTAAAAAATATAAACTTCTAGTTTAAGAAATTTTAGAAAATTATCTGATCTTTAAAATTTTTGAAAATTTCTTATAAAAGTTAATTTTAAAAAAAATTATTTTAAACTTCGATTAAAAAATAATGAATATATATTATGAACATTAAAAATGGAATAAGTAAATGCCACTAATATGCTAACTTAATTTAACTCTTAAACATGACTATAATTAATTAAATATTGTCATAAATTATTAACTTATGTCGAATAATTCAATTCAAATTTAAGAATTAAGATGAATCATATGTAAATAATGTTTGATTAATCTATATTTGATATCCACACTACGTGTATTTTGTTATTATTTTTAAACCAAAATTTAAGAGAATAGAATTTTTGAAAAATTAAAAAAATGAGTTTTTTTCGAGAATTTTATAAAATTTTTCTTTTGCAACTTTAAGTTTTTAAAGTCATAGCACATATCCAATTCTCTAAAGTTTACCAATCCTAAAATTATTGGTGTGGCTAATAATCTATTAGTATTTGTTAAATGAATTTTATCATTAACTTTGAAGTATCTATTTATTAATTGACTTATTTAAAATATATAATTAAAAGTAGTAGATAACAATTTTACTATTATAAAATAATTAAAAACGATTATAATGTTGATTATTACAGTCAATACAATCATGCAATTTCGGACATTTTGTATGCTATAAGATATGCGTAATGACCAGATTGTCATTATAATTTCTGGTATAAAACCCAAAAAATGTGCGTAAATTTTAATTACCTTTGATTTTTTGAAGATGTTGATATGTTTGTGAGTTGTGACCGGAAAAGTATTACCTTGAAAGGCTGAAAAGGAGAGCACCGTTATTCACGCAACTGCAAGACTGAAGAAAATATCAGATTGACTTCCATATGCACACTGTATGTATGTATTCTCTCTAGTTTTCTCTAGACAAGAACAAAAAATCAACATTTAGAGACAAACCCACTTCTTAAATTTGGTTTCCTTAAGAACCAGACCATATTCTTACCCCAAATTCTGGTTTTGTTTTGAAAAGAACCAGTCTTTCTTAATTTAGCTTATCAATCGATCCTCAAAACCTAAACCCACCAAAATTTTGCACCTTTTCACTGAAATGGAGCTAAACACGCGGCCTTCGAAAGTTTGGTTAGGGTTTTTGTTGTTCCTGTTGGCTTTTCCATGTTCTTTTGGTAGATTTGTAGTGGAAAAGAACAGTCTCACGGTCTCATCACCTGATAAAATTAAGGGTACTTATGATAGTGCTATTGGCAATTTTGGGATACCTCAATATGGGGGAAGCATGGCGGGTTTTGTGGCATACCCTAAAGAGAACCAGAAGGGTTGTAGAGAGTTTGATGATTTTGGGATTTCGTTCAAGTCGAAGCCAGGAGCTTTACCCACTTTCGTATTGGTCGATCGTGGAGGTATTTGTTCCTTTTCTATTCATTTTATGCTCCTTGTATGATTAAGAGCATGATTCACTAAGTCGCAGGTTTCTTGATATGTCTATCTTGTTGCGTTTGGTTCTATCCCTTTCATACTCTAGTTTGGTACATTGTCAGGATCGAGTCTCTATGGCTTGTACTTTGTGACATCAAAGTTATCCGTATATCAATTTGATAATGCGACGAAGTGTCTGCGTGCTGCCTAAAATTTTGATTTTTATGAAATTACCTTCTGGGTCATTTAGACCAATTTACATTACTTCCTACGCACTATTGGTTAGTTTTTAAGGGCTTGGGAGGTATCAGTTTGTTGGTTTGGATCAATTTTCTGAATTTTAGTTCATTTTAGTGGGCTTTGTAGATGCAAAGTTGCAATCTCTGGAGATAGATCGTTTTGCTTTGGATCATAATGGATGTAGAGTAATGCAGTTGGATGAAAGTTCTCATTTGTTAGGCTGTAGTTATTCATGGGCTATCTTCTTTATTATCATCTATCAACATGATTTAGTGAATGCAGAAAATTAAATTTTCATTTCGTACAATATTTTGGTTCTACTGTTGTCAGAACATCCTTTTATTATTAATGGTAGAAATCAAGGCCTTGGTTATCAAGGGTTTCGATTGTTTTGGTAATAGAGCTTTTTTCTCTCACATGGGTTTTTGATAATGTGTTAAAATGTAATCAAATCAGAGTTGGACATACATTTCTACTGAGTTTTTAAGATATTACTTTATGTTGCTTGTCAGATTGCTTCTTTGCATTGAAGGTTTGGAATGCGCAGAAGGCTGGAGCTTCTGCTGTTCTTGTCGCTGATGACGTTGAGGAAGCATTAATAACAATGGACCAACCTCAAGAAGATGGTTCATCAGCAAAATACATTGAGAATATAACAATACCTTCTGCGCTGATTGAGAAGAGCTTTGGCGAAAAACTAAAGAAGGAATTAAATAGTGGTGAGATCGTAAATGTGAATCTTGATTGGAGAGAAGCTGTCCCACATCCTGATGATCGTGTGGAGTATGAGTTATGGACCAACAGCAATGATGAATGTGGGGTTAAGTGTGATATGCTGTTGGAATTTGTGAAGGATTTTAGAGGTGCAGCACAGATATTAGAGAAAGGGGGATACACTCAGTTTACACCCCATTATATAACTTGGTACTGCCCCCAGGCTTTTACCTTGAGCCGACAGTGTAAATCCCAGTGCATAAATCATGGAAGATATTGTGCCCCTGATCCTGAACAAGATTTCAGCAGAGGTTATAATGGGAAGGATGTTGTCATTGAGAATTTAAGGCAACTTTGTGTTTTCAGAGTGGCAAATGAGAGCAAAAAACCTTGGGTCTGGTGGGACTATGTGACTGATTTTCAGATTAGATGTCCCATGAAGGAGAAAAGGTACAACAAGGATTGTGCTGATGGTGTGATCAAATCTCTCGGTAAGTAATCATCATTGTATTTATTTTCCTAATTGATGCAAGAAAGAATATGCTTTTTGCCAGTCATATTGTTTGTTCTTTCAGCTAATTTGACATCTCCTCAGGACTTGATGATAAGAAGATCGAGAAGTGTATGGGAGATCCAAATGCTGATTCTGAGAATCCTGTATTGAAAGAAGAACAAGATGCTCAGGTAATGTTCGTTTATGTCTATAAAACAGGGTAATGAATGCCAATATGTGGTCATGGAAATTTTCATTGTTGGGTCATTAGTTGATAGCCTACTGATAATGACCTCCATTTAGGTTGGCAAAGGATCAAGGGGTGATGTCACTATATTGCCAACCATTGTTATCAACAATCGGCAGTATCGAGGTATGCTCTGGCATGCTCTTGATTCTCAACATGTTTCTCTTGTTTGTCCTTTGCTTAGCCGCCAAAACATGTTGCTGCAGGAAAGTTGGAGAAAGGTGCTATTTTGAAGGCCATATGTGCTGGTTTTGAGGAAACAACTGAACCAGCTGTTTGTTTGAGTAGTGGTGAGTTTTTTACCTAATTAAAACGGTGGATTTATGCCATTGCTGTAGACAACAAAAAGAGAGTTAAGGTGCCAACTAAAAGTGTGCTTGAGTCTTGAGAATGAAAAGCTATTTTCAGGAAGGCATTGTGTGGTAGTGGCCTCTTGTAACTTCTTTATTATGTGTTTGAGTGTTTATAAGAGAGTCTGTTTGAATCAGATGTTGAGACAAATGAATGTTTGGAGAATAATGGAGGTTGCTGGCAAGATAAAGTAGCCAACATCACAGCCTGCAAGGTTCTTCCATATATTTCTTTATCTTTTTCTCTCTCTGTCTTTTCCTTTTGTGATTTCTTCCCTTTTCAGATATCTAGTTTAGTTACCCTACTTCAAATTTCTTTTTAACTGCCCAGGATACATTTCGTGGAAGGGTTTGTGAATGCCCCCTTGTTGATGGTGTGCAGTTCAAGGGAGATGGTTACAGCCACTGTGAAGGTTAGTTTAAATACTTGTCTAGAACTTTCAATCCATTTATTATCTGTTAATTCAAGTTGGTGAACTTTTGGGGTAATTTTGGCTGTCATCTCTTGAGCTCTTTTTTTTTAATGGAGAAACATATTCTTTGGTAGGAAAGGATAATGATCTACTGACTACATTTAGATATGCTAGGCCTTGTTGGAAGTTCTTTGGCAAGGATAGTTAAGGAGGAGTCTAGTTGAAATACACCCAACCCAGACGTTCATATATTTATTTTCTGGTTTTTATAGTCTTGATGAAATCTGGTTTTCCAGCTAAGTTGTTGATCATCCGTGCACTATCTTAAAGCAGCCTGTGCATGAGATTATCTTATCGATGGGCTTGTAATTGTTGAGCAAGCATTAGCGATTTATCCAAAGGAAATCATAAGATACATGAGATGATTCCTTCAGCAATATGCAAAGTTAAAACTTTCACCTACTTATTGTCTGGTTATTCTAGTGTGGATGAAATCTGGTCTTCCAGCTAAGTTGTTGATTGGCCATTTACTATCAGAATACAAAATTTAGTGACACTGTTATGTAAGCACGTTTGTGCTCCACCAGCAATGGGTAATATTGAAGCTTTCGCAAAGTTTAGAGTGTTGGTATTAGTTGAGCTCAGATTCAAACTTGCAGTTTGGCATTGTAATTTTGTGACAAGAATATGTGTACATGTTGTGTGCAAACGTCAATGTAGTGTGCGTGTCTGTGTCTTATTTATTTTAATTGTTTGGCTCCTTTCCCGATGGGGGTCAGAGATTTTGTTCCCATGTTTCCTCTTCCCCTAAAACCTCTGTTACTTGTTTTGTGAGAGTAGAGTAATCCGGGTATCAACTCTAAGAGACTTCACCATGTAGGAGCTACCTCGTGCTTCAAAATGTGTTCTCTTAAATGTGTTGTCTATACATGTTGAATACGTAGCACCTCTTCCTGGTTTGACTCTTAGATGACACGACAAACACAGTGGTTGTTTTTGCACAAAAGACGTAAGTTGATGTACCTTGCTTTGAATTAACATGTAATTGTTGCCTTGGAAGTGAGTGGACCTGGGAGGTGCAAGATAAACAATGGAGGCTGTTGGCATCAATCACGAGACGGACACACCTTCTCTGCTTGTTTGGTTAGTGATCTTGTCTTCAGTGTTCTATTCTTGACTAAACATGATACTTCACATTCTAATCATACATATATGAACAGGATGTTGATGGTGGTAAATGCCAGTGTCCCCAAGGGTTCAAAGGTGATGGTGTGAAAAGTTGCGTTGGTAAGAGATGCTACTTCACTGTAGGCTTTATCAATATGGTAAATTTGGTGAAGTCAGGATGAATGTTGAGAAGTCTATGCATGTAAAAAATGTACATCAAGAATATGTTGATCTTTATGTTTGAGTTATAAACTATTCGCATGATGACACATTGTGTGGTTTTGTTATGGTGCAAGTGATATTGACTATGAATGCATAGCTACATGCTGTAAAGGTCACATATGTAGTCTTTGCCTGGCTCTATGGCCCTATATTAATTTCTTTCAACTCCTCGGGGCTGCACAGCTTGGTGTTTTGTTCTTTCCTGTATGGACTCTTTCTCTCTGACCTCTGTGGACTACTTTTACTCACTTGAGCAGTATCCATTCCTATTATGGCTCATTTTCACGGCTTCAATATTAACTTAGCTGAAAGGAGTTCTGTATATATATACATACATATATATAAATATAGATAGATAGATAGATAGATAGATAGATATTTAAACAATTTGGCGATGGATAAGCATTTGGGCTATGACTTCCTACTGCACCAGTTTCCTGGAAGTTTTAACGTTAAAAGTGATATCACATCATTTTGTTGTGAATTTCTCTTTTGATTACTGCCAAGATCACGTCAAAAAGAACCCTTAATTGATTGTTCTGATTAACCTTTTACTGCTTACTTTGATGATGCAGATATTGATGAATGCAAAGAGAAGAAAGCTTGTCAGTGCCCTGAATGTAGCTGCAAAAATACATGGGGAAGCTACGAATGCAGTTGCAGTGGAGATCTCCTTTATATCAGAGACCATGATACCTGCATAAGTGAGTTGCAAAGCCATAGCACTGAACTGTTGTTCCATACTAGTTGAATGTTAAAATTTGTGTTGTGATCCTCTTCCCTTATTGATTGCAGGTAAGAGTGGTACAGAAGTAAGATCTGCATGGACAGCTGTTTGGGTTATTATTATAGGCCTGGCTATGGCTGCAGGTGGAGCATATCTAGTCTATAAATACAGATTGAGGGTATGTTTCCTTCAAGCACTGCCCTTTTGAATATAGACACTCTTTAGGGCTGAATCCACCGAACAGAATTTTGCAGTTGGGACAACTATGCGATTCTGTTCCTAGCAGTTTGATACATGTCTATATTTGGTCAGTACACGTCTAATTTGTTGATGTTTCTGGTTGTTCCTTTCTCAGTCTTACATGGATTCAGAGATCAGAGCTATCATGGCACAATACATGCCTCTAGAAAGTCAACCAGAAGTTCCAAATCATGTCAGTGATGAACGAGCATGAACAAGAGAAACTGCAGCATCTCTGATCCTTTTGAAGGGTTTCAGGTGTAGCAGAGGTATGTAAGCCAGGGATTTTGAACACAAGTTTATATGGTTGTATTGTACATGGACAATAAACGATTGCAATTAGAAATTCCCCTTATTTATGAATATTGTAACAGGCTTAGCAGTTGAAGTAGGGATTAGATTTGACAGGTTGAGAAAGGGTTTGATCAGGGTACAAGAGTTTTCTACACCAAATTTCAGACAGGTTCATATATTCTCCATTGATTGTAACTTATGCATTTGATTTGGGAGCTTATGCTGAATGGATTATGCTTAAAGTATAGCCCTTGATAGATGATTTCCATATGCTGGCAATATAATTTTTTTACAGTAGTTAAAAAGGTGCGATTTAATCAGTGAAGAGAAAATTCGCTTTTAATTTCTGTCTGCACAATCCAGATCGTGTCTGCAAGTTTCCCAACAATATTAACTTGCAGTTTAATGGTGCTAGCCCAAACAAACTGACCTTTTGCATGAGAAACATATGGTGCACGAACTGACCAACGTTCAGACTAGGCAAAATTGACACTTATGCTGAAGCTACGGTTTATACTTTTTTTATGTTTACGAGTTAATTTTAATGTTTTTGTATATAGACTCTTATATATTGTCAGATGATGCTTAGCATAGCACTGTACTCCATTGTCTATCTGAGCCAGTTGCTGCTCAGGCTCAGAGTTTGACCCAGAAACCATAACACGTGACCAACCTCCCTCTTGCAATGGGGACAGGATGCACTTATTTTTAGCCACTTATCTGCACATTCCTCGTCAAAGAAATGGGCATCGTATTTTCAAAACAAAAATTAATTTTAAAAATTAAAAATTACAACTTTATTTTAAGGTAATTAAGCTAAAAGAAATCCCGGTGTCCTTTAACCACATCATTACTAAATTATTTTTAAAAAAAATTTAAAACTTTTATTAAAAATAAGGGTTATTTTAAAAAATTAAAATTTATTCAATTTTGAAATTATAGTTTAAACTTTAAAAAATAACAATTAAATTTTTAATTTTTTTCAAATCTAATTTGACGTTGATATTTTTGTTAATGTTAAAATTTAAAACTTTTATTAAAAATAAGGGTTATTTTAGCAAAATTAAAATTTATTTAATTTTGAAATTATAGTTTAAACTTTAAAAAATAACAATTAAATATTTTAATTTTTACTTTTTTTTATTGACATAGAAAGCTGAGGACAACCATTTGTTTGAAATTACCAGCATGGTTGAAACAAAATGTTCTCTTTGGTTTTTCAATGATGAAAGATCTTTGCTTTTCTTAGTTTATGTTCCTTTATGCTCATTTCTTTTAATGGGCATGTTTGCTAGTTGAAGATTATTAGTGGGTTTTTGTTTAGTCTGATTTGTTGATTGGATTTTGGTGAATGGTGAGGTGGGTTAAGCTTGAATTGAGGTTTATAGTTGTGGGATGGGTGATACTAAAGAAGATAATGGTGAAGTTATGCAAAGGATTCAATCTTCGTTTGGTACTATGCAATCATCGACTAGCATTCCAAAGCAGCCACTTTTATCGGTGAACCAACTTGATCTCCCACGGTTGAGTCAAGCTCAAATGAGTGCTAGACATTTTGGTCAAAATTTCGCTGTTGAAACAAGAAAAAGGACAGGGATAACACTATCACACCCTAAACAGGTACTACCCATTTCGGCGTATTCTCAGAACCCGATGTCCGGGCGAGTGAACTAACAAATGTCACAGAATTTTTGCCTGAGACCGACTCATTCGTGATCTTTGTCCTCGTTGCCACCTTTATGCCCTGCAACTTTCAGGGATTCTTCTTCGTCTGTTGCTTTGGAGTCCACGTCTATGGATGCTTCTACGGAAGATAGAGATGCAAATTCTCAAATTAAGTGTGATGTGTAAAATTAATTCTAGGTGTTATTAAATGTGTTAAATGTATTAAGTGACAATTAAATAATTAATTTTTCAATTTTTCTCAAATATTGTTGACATCATAATTTTGGAATTTTTTGTAATTAACCCTAAAAATAAGAATGATAGGTGACATAAACTTTATATATGGATCAATTAAATGTTTTTGACTTTATGTTCCAAATTATCTCTTGAATTTGACACAAATTGTTAGGATCTTTGATCAGTTAATAAATCCCTATATTGTAGGGATATTGGCATCCTTGACTTTGTCCTGGTTTGTTATTAGAATTTCATAGATTTAGGCAATTAGTTAGCCAACTCTGTTTTGTATGCTGTATATATACAGCACAGTCCGTTTAATAAATATGATTGGTTTTCCTCTCGATTGTCTTATTCTCTCTTAAGTTTTCTTAACACAAATTAGTTAAACTTTACTTGAATTATTAAATTAATAATTTATTATAATTATCTTAAATTATCGGTTTTGAATTGAATTGTTTTATCATAAACCTTTAATTGGTTATATGTGATGTTTAGTATGTATTTTGCCATTATTTTTTAATAATAGTTTAAGAGATTTTTTTAAAAAAATTTAAGATTAAGAAGATTTTTTAAAAAAATTTAAGTTTTTTTTCGTTCATCTAAGAAACATTTAAATTGGTAATTTTTAAGTAACGTAAACTATAGGAAACTCTCGTGTCTTTTACCTTAACAATGTTATAGCTAACGACTTTTTAAGTGACAATGATAATAAAAAAATATTTATTTATATAAAATATTAAAAATATTTATTTATATAAAATATTAAAAAAAATATTTATTTATATAAAATATGCTCTTTAAGAATTTAAATAAATTCTTAAAGTTGATATTTAGGGGGTTATTTGGTTTCATTTTTGTTTTCATTTCTTGCTTTTAGTTTTAACATTTTTAAAAAATAAAATATATATATTTATTGATGTCAATATAAATATATTTTTTATTATTGATACTAGTTAAATATTAGATACAATTTAAAGAGAATTGATTAAGTAAATAATTTTATTTAGCATTAGCAAAATTTTATTATAGTTTATTAAAAACAAATAATTTAATAAGTAAAAAAGTTTATTTATAAATTACAAATTTATATTAAATTATTTATATTTAGTTGATAGTAAATAATACATTAACAAAAAATAGAAAATAAAAATCAATTTTATAATTTTCATAAGTTATAAAAATTAGAACAAAATAAAACCAAAAGTAGAAATTGAATACTCAAACAAATATTTTTATATTGAAAAACAAAAATAGAAAAGTAAAATCAACTTAAATAATGACTTTTCAAGTGACAGTAATTGCAATTACATATAAAGGATATTTGATTTAAGTTGTTATTAAGTTCTTATATGATAAGAATCTGAATATTTATTAACATTTGTTGACAGTAAAATTCGTTATGTCACCTTATTAAGTTTTTAATAAGTTTTAATTTTTTTAG